>VKHI01000003.1:54525-270312 GCA_015145745.1 Poterioochromonas sp. DS
TTTATTCGTTTATCAACCCGCGAATGTCCGCGAGAGAGAGGCGGCCACAAACAGGACGAAGTAATCTTGGAGATGTTCGAAATGATGATTTCAGTCGCTCAAAGGGAGACTCAATGTCACAAACAAACCAAAGTTCTGCAATACCAACTGTGACATCATCTATGAAAGCAAGATTTAATGACACGTTAACTGTCAGTCGTGCTTTTAGCCCAAGAGACCCTTTTGCAAAACCAGTAAAGATTCACCCACCAATTTTTCCGACTTCGCGATTCCCGACTATTCCCCCATATGATGAGTCAGAAAAACCCAAACTTCGAAGACCTCTCACATGCCCCCACCATTGGATAACAGAGGGACAAAAGCCACATGCATTCGATGTATCAGCTTTAACAGGTGATTTGCCTGCAGAGGAGAAACAAAAACATTGTCGAGAGTTCATTGAAAGGAACAGATCAAAGCTTTGGCAATACGATCGAGAGTATACCAAGAAAACACCAAGAACGCTCTGCAATGAAATTACAGAAGATTTTAATTATCTTGCAATTATGACAAAAAATTATAAAAGAGAAAAGAATTTAGCTTTGAGCAATTCAAACAGTATTAGAGAAATCCTCCAACATACTGACGATGGGTCTTTCGACCGAAGAATCGAAGATCCATTCATGGTAAGCATGACAACCACCAGAAGTGCGAGACAAAGGAATGTTGAAACATTAATACAACCTATTTTAAGAGAAGATGATGGAAAGTTTCGTCGCGGATACAATCACGCACCAGAATATGGAAATTTCAGTAAATTCAACAGTGTACTCAAAGTTAATCAAGGTTCCGTGTTAAAGAGGTAATGTTCATCCCGTCGAAGCAGTAGATCGTATTGCACACAACGAAAAAGAAATAAAAAAAAAAGAATATTGTTCCTCCTCATCATCATTCGTTTCAAATTCATAAGAACATTTTAGCATAGTCAGATTTGGCTTCTTGTAATTATGAGATAAAGAAGATTGTGTTCTCAATTGATTTTATATATCTAGAAGTAAATAGAACTATATTTACAAATTATATAATTTAAATTCAAAAATTCGTTTTTTAAACTCTGTTGTTCGAATGTAATGACAATCTAATTACAGTTCATTCTATAGTGGGAGAGAGAGGTTATCACACAGGGAAGATACGACCACAACAAACGCGCCATAAATTACTATCCTATTATACACAAATATTAGATGTAGGCAAAATTTTATTCTAAAGAAGAAAGAAAAAAAGAAAAGAAAAAGAAAATAGAGTTGATGCTCCTTCCAAGGGTCAGAGAATCATCAACATTATAATAATAAAGTTTTTGAAATTTTATATAATGAAATAATACACCACTTTCAATTCAACAGAAGGTACCACATGCTAACATGATCCGCAATTATCTCGCTTTTTCATTTTTCCATTCAATGAGAATGAGGACCCAAGGTCGACAGGCTAGTTGCAATATTATTACTAAAACTACTAGCAGGTGCAGGAACAGATTCCATTCTAGAATCAAATGAAAAATTACTCAAACGATTTTCATCATCACATTCGAAATCAGATAAATCGTCAATTTGTAAAAATTCTTCATCTTTACTCTCTGATCTTTCTTTCTTTTCTCCACTATTTGATACAACATTACCCATTGTTTGATTTTGCATCAATTTATCTCGAAGTTTGTTTGTAGTTGCTAAACCTTCTTCTTTGAATATTTGTGCATTCGATTCAATATCTTGAATTAAAGTCTCTGGTTTTTTCGATTTTGTTGAACAACAGAAAATGTCATTAAAGATTTGTTTTAAATTTGTGACTAATTCTAAGCGATCATTTTTCGAGAATAAAACAAATAAAACTGCATTAAAAAATCCTTGAGAAGGATCAAAAAATGTTAGAAAGTAATCTAATACCTCGTTCCCAGCATCCGGACTATCAACAGCGATTAAAATGACTTTTAATGAGCTCCATAATCGAATAAAAATAAAAACTATTGGTAATAAAGCTAATTTCATATAAAATTTGGTAAAGTATTTTCCATTCGATTGTGTACTTGTGGTTCTTTCCTTATCAATGCTGGAAATTGGATTAGAAGACTCAGGATCGGTGGGCTTTGGACTCATTGGATTATGAACTTCAGATTCAGACAAATGAGATTGAGAATTAAAAGATTTAGTGGACTCATAACCCTCATAATACTTTTCGGAATGGAACAACTGATTGGAAATCATCTCACTATCGCTGAAGACATCCCCTTCGCTTTCTGAACGATAGGGAGGCATAGTCGTTCCATCAGCGTGATTGGAGGTTGGGGTGATCTTACCTGTATTAATCATCTTAACACTTTTCCCTCCATCAACGCTATCCGTACCCGACATAGACCTTTCCCGTTGTTTATATTCATTACTATTTCTTTTTGTCGCCTTGAATATGTTTCTAATAGCTTCTCCTTCCGATTTTAAGCTCGGCATCGAGGGAGATTTCTTAATTGTTGTTGTTGCTCGACCTGATAATCGACCTAACAAGGAATCACGGAAATTAAAACCATAATTTCTCTTTTCAATTTGATATAGTTCACACGCGACAGAGATGTAAAGAAATGGAACAATAATAAGACCTGATGTCCATTCGACAAGTTTACCTCCTAAATACAAGACATACGAGTTTCAGTAAGAAAAAAATGAAAGGAACTTCCATCTTTACCTGCAAGCTCCCAGAGGAAGGTATTCAATCTCCCAGTATTTTTAATCCAACACCAACCGCCTGTATTCGATAGACCATCATCATCAGCGGAGTTTTTACCTGCTTGACCGGCAGCAGCGACAATAATTACAAACAATGCACTCACTCCCCATGCTAAAATATGAAAGTTAACCAGGAGCCTTGGCCAATCGTATGGGGTCTTTGAACTTCTTGTTTTAACAACTAAATATAGATAATAAGCAATAATGTCAGTCCAGATGAACGATGCCATTGGAAAGAACATATCCAATAAAGCTAATGCTTGACAATATGAGTCATTTTCATTATGAAAGGCAGATAGAAAATAAAATAAAGCAGACATGAAATCTGAAACTGAAAGCCAGAACAGCAAAATACGACCATGTTTCACACGATTGCTCTTTGGATAGGCCCACGTGAAAGCCACCAATAAAGACCCAATCATTGAAATAACCCCAGAGAATGCTAGTAAATAAGTTTGTCCCATTTTCTTTCTATTTTATTTGAATAAAATAGATCAGAAATAAGGGATAAGAATCTATTTCAATCAATGATCGATGATAACTTCCTTTCACTTGCAAACCTGTTCTTCAACGAGTCGAAAAAGCGCTTTTCGTTCGCTAACAAAGAGAGTATCATTCAATCATAGAGAAGAATTTCAGTCTAATTTCCCTGTTTACTACATTTTAGAAGATGAAAGTGCTGTTAGGATTTGGTTTAAACGAGGATGGACAATGTGGTGGTTCAGTAAAGAAAGATAGAGAAGTTGGACTGCCTCAAATCATAAAATTTGCAACTCGTGTTCAGATCATCGGAATAAGTGCGGGTTCTCGACATTCTTTAGCTCTTTCAGCAGAAGGTCATGTTTATAGTTGGGGATGGGGATTAGCTGGACAGTTAGGCCATGGAGATAATATTAATTTAAGCCATCCACTCCGTATTCCTTCATTAACTGATATAACATGCATCTCCGCAGGTGGTATGCATTCTGGTTGCATTTCTGCCACACAAACATGTTATATGTGGGGTGATAATAGTCAAGGTCAGCTAGGAATTGGAAAAACGGCCAAAAGTGCCTTCGATGAGCCTACCCCGATTATCTTCGAGGACCAGAAACCGTTTCAAGTAACTCGACTTTCATGTGGCGGAATGCATAGTGCTGCGATCTCAATTGATGGGGATGTTTATTGTTGGGGAAAATCTGATAGTGGCCAAACAGGCTTTTCTCATTGGTATTTAGAATTTTCCACAAACATTTATTGGCCACGGAAGGTGGAAGAATTAGAGCACGGTATCGATGTTTCTTGTGGTGGCTTTTATACCTTGGTTTTAACGGCTACAGGACAGGTTTTTGCGATGGGTAAAGAAGATTATGGTTGTTTAGGAACAGGTGCTGAGGAAACTGCTCATGACACAAGCACAGAAGGTCCAAGCGAAGTCCACACGTTAACGGATTCCTCCATAAAGCAAATTAGTGCTGGAGGTTGGCATTCATGCTTTTTAACAGAAGATGGAAAATTGTATGCTTCAGGAAAAGGAGAATATGGTCGTTTAGGCCTCGGTGAGGAGTCATCTAAATTGTTCCCGACAAAAGTACAACACGATTCTCAAAAGAAAACCCTCTGTGAAATTCAACAAGTCTCTGCTGGTGGATCCCACACGATTTGGTTCGATCGAAATAATCATATTTACACTGTTGGAAGGACTGATGGTGGTAGGTGTGGAAATGGTTCAACATCAACGGGAAGATTAACTTTAGCTGAAGACATTACAAAGTTCTTTCCACTTCATGACTTCACTGTTTTAGAAGTCGCAGCAGGAGGTTCTCATACTCTTGCGCTTGTTGAATCGCCGCAGCCTTTAGATGACCACTCAGTTATTTATGCTAGTTCTCCTTGTTTCAAAAACGTAAGATCGTTGTAACTCGATCTTTCATCGCTTGTTTATAGTATAAAGTGTAGCCATCGTGCGTTTTTACACTCTTTGTGTTTCCTTAAATAAATTAACTACATCTCTTTCCGAGTATTTTAAGAGATCTATTAAAAATATTTGAATTACATCATTTGACTGAAGAGATAAAAATTTAGAATAACGCGTTCAAAATCGGCTATCAATTAAATTTTGGGGCTTCCAAGATCTATATATTTCACGTGAAACATTCGATTATTGACACTACTATATACACTAGTACCTAAAATACATTCACCACAACAATTCGAAGAATGGTTTATTTGACCTCAGATAGGTCTTCTGTCTCCATTCGGTAGGCTTTGATATCTTGAACTGAGGTAAGCACAAGATTGAACTGCTTAGCCATCTCTTTCAGTTCTGGGAGTCTCATCATACTGCCATCGTCTCTCACAATCTCTGCGAGAACTCCACCGTGTCGTAAACCAGCCAATTTGGTCAGATCTAAAGAAGCCTCTGTATGTCCTGCGCGACGAATCACTCCTCCTTCTTTGTATCTCAGCGGGAAAACATGCCCTGGTCGTTGAAAATCGTCCTTCGTTGCAGTAGGATCAACTAACTTCTGAAAGGTAATGGCACGATCAGAAGCTGATATACCAGTTGTAACATCTGGATGCTTGGCATCAACACTAATAGTGTAGGCAGTTTGTTTAGGATCTTCATTATTAACAACCATCGGAGGAAGTCCAAGATAGTCTAATCTTTCCGCATCTAAAGAAACGCAAATCACACCAGAGGTGTAGCGAACCATAAAACCAATAGTTTCTGGTGTTGCCTTCTCAGCAGCCATAATCAGATCACCTTCGTTCTCTCTATCAGCATCATCCACCACAATTACTATTTTTCCTTCACGAACAGCATTAATCGCAGCAACCACGGTTTCTTTTCCCAAAGCATATTCAATCTTTGGTGTTGCAGTTAATGTTTCAAGCGGAGCATTGGAAGCTAAAACCTTAATCTCCGAGTCAGAAGTCACACTTTGTTGTTGTTGCTTTTGTTTGGCAAGACGTCTTCCAGTACGACTTAATAATAATCCACTTTGTTGATTCTGATTTTTCCCATTTTGATCAACTGAAGATGTTAATACTTCTTCTGTTAAATAATGATTCATTTTCTCTTTTTTACTTCTCAAATATTTTTCATTATATTGATTTGGCATGACTTGAATAGGAATTCTTTCATTAATTTTTACACCTAATTGTTTTAATTGATTAATTTTATATGGATTATTTGTCATTAATCGAATTGATTTAATATTTAAATCTTTTAATACATCGGGTACACTGTAATATTCTCTTAATTCATCACGAAAACCTAAATGTGTATTCGCATCAACGGTATCCATACCTTGATCTTGTAATGAATATGCAGCAATTTTATTTGCTATACCAATACCTCGTCCTTCTTGTTGTAAATAAATGACAACACCCCCACCATGTTCTTTAATCATTTTTAAACTTTCTTTCAATTGTTCACGACAATCACAACGTAAACTACCAAATACTTCACTAGTAAAACATTGATCGTGTACACGTACTAAAACGTTCTCTTGATCTTGTATATTTCCATAAACCATAGCAATGGGTTCTAAGGTTTGTGTGGGTGATTGATATGTGTATGAACGCATTTTAAACAACCCTAAATCAGTTGGCATATCACACTCTGCAATAAAATTTGTTCTGTGATGTAATATTTCTTCATTTTCATTCAAGAATGTTTCAGTAGTCGAAGCTTTCGTAGATTCCTTAAATGACGTAGCCGTTGTTGATTCGACTGGTTTTCTTCCACGAGGTCTCCATCGCTTTGCATTTTTCATATCATTGGTCAAAGATTGCAAATTCTGTATATCATTTGCAGATGAAATTGTTGAAGAAGCTTGCACGTAGACAAAGCTCAATACAGTAAGAAGTACGAAGAAACGTAGAACCATCATTCTTTTTGTTTTCTATTCGAAAGTTGGAAAGGAATGTGAGAAATCTGAAAGGGAAAGTAAAATGCCGTTGATTGCAGATAGTCTAGTAGAAGATGGTCCTTTCTGAATGCAGTGCACTGTGAACGAAGTGTTTCAAGGGGAGCAATGTTGATTCTCGATGATGCGTTTAGATGGTACAGAAGACCGACAGAGAGATTCGATGATGTGTGTTGTGATGAAGTGAAAATCTCGATATTCTAAAAGTTCAAAGTTTTTCAGAAAAAAGCAGTAAAATACAAGTTATAATAATACGAAAAACAACAACTCTGTAACTTTTAAGATTGAAGAGGTCCTTCTGGTTGGCGCTTTGGATTGAATCCAAACCTTTCATATAAAAGGTTTCTCTCCTAACAGAAAAATAAATCATCGTTAAGTAACATGGAAATTATAAGAGAAATGTATACCTGCTCCTCGATTGGTTCGAATAAACTTTTGGAGTAATACCATTTACTTTCATACTTTTCAACTTGCTTCGATGGACTGAAGAAAGGGTCAGTAACCTGTGTGAAAGTGGGAATACTATCCTTCAAAAGAAGAGAAATTTCCTATTACAAGTATAAGAGAGATTAGTGTGCTTGAGAAAAGAATTACGTCGACTGGAGAGACTATCAGAGTCTTCTTATTCTGGGAAAGGTAGTGAAATCGCACTATCGAATAATCTTTGTCTTCTACTATTGGATATTTCTGAAACAAACAATCAAATAATTCTTCACAGTACTTTCGGCTTACTTGAAATAGCCTCTCTTTATCTTTCACATCGTCTACTGCTACAATCTTGAAGTATATGAAGTTAAACTCTTTAAATGCTTGGTTCGTTTCTTCAACCCAAGCCTAAATGACAAACGATTACCCGTTTCAAGGGATGTTTATGAAATGTTACCTTCATCAACTTTTTGTTGCCCACCTCAGTGGAAATTTCAAGTTTCTCTTTGTAATCCTTTGTTATAGGTAATCTAAGAACTGCTGAAACAAGTGTAAAAGTTACCTCGGATGTGGGATGAAGCGTGGAAATGAGATATTCGCCTAATCCAAGCGCATAGGCAGTGAATCGAGCTTGGACAGTTCGTTGGGGCTCCAAAATCTCTTTTGAATCACCATTGTGCAATACGAAGCAACAATTCTCATACATTTTCCCTGAGCAACATGGGCAAGGTTTCGAAAGTGCTTCTCGTATTTTCGGTCTCGCAGAGATTGGGTCAGTATCTATCACACCAAATCCTTTCCTAGTAAATCCCTTGGCTGTTAAAGTTGTTCCTCGATGTCTTTTCCATCTTTGCTGAGGTTCAATATTTCGCTGAAAAGCCCGTGAATAACAGATCGCAATTGCTATTATTAGCACATACAAGTTCATTCTTCAAGAAAGACGAATGTTTTATTTTCGAATTATTTCATTTTTATACGCTATAGACGATTCGATGCCAATTAAAAAGAAACGAAAATTGTAATCAAAATGCAACGAATATCTTTACCATCAAATATCAAAGCTATTTTAAGGCTACAATTGAAAAGAAACCTTCAAAAATCACTTCAGATAGATAAAAAGTATCGAATATGTGTATTTCTTTCTTCTGAATTTCATGAAACTGTTGATTTCATTCCTACAGTAGATTATCAGTTGAAACTGATAAATGCACAAGGAGAACAAAGTGCGTCGATCAAATTCAAAGTTGTCTCCAAAACTAGGGTTGAGACTAACATTGATTTCAAAATTGAAGGTACAACAGAGGGAGAATGGAGATTATTCGTTGAAGCTCTCCACGAAAGTCACGAAAGTGAGGAGTATATTCTTCTCCCTTTCATTAGCGATTTCTTTCGTCTTACAAGCGCTGGAGCTCTTTTAAGCACTTACGAACTCGCTTCTTTGTGTAACTATCGTTTGATTACAGCTGCAAGGACTCTAACTTCAGAATCTTATGTTAGTATTTGGACGAAAGAGGAATATGGATTAACCATCGGATCGCATATCTATGACAGCTCAGTAGTGTTAATTCATTACCTAAGCAGTCTATCAGAGTGCTTTGAAAATAAAATCGAATTATCTCATAACATTGTGGAATTGGGGTCAGGATGTGGTTTGGTCAGTCTGTATTGCATCCTGGCGCATCAGTGTACAGCAATTTCGACCGACCGCAAGGACCAACTCGGCTTACTTGCAGAGAATTTTGATGTAAACCAAATAATGGACAAGAGGAAAATAGTTGAATTTGATTGGAATATCCCTGATCAATTTCAGAGTTTGAAAAGCGAGTTGCTTGATATTTTCACTAGACCAGAAACTAGACTCAACTACATCCTGGCAGCAGATGTCCTCTATGATGCTTCAGTAATTCATCAATTTTTGCGAATTCTCGTCGGTTTATTTGTTCTATTTACTGATACGAATCTTTTCATTCCTACCATTTTGATTGCTCAGAAGAATCGCAAACACCTCTCAAGCGATCTGATGCAGCATGAGTTACTCCAATACTATTATGAGATTGTCAACGAATGCCAAAACATTCAATTGGATCTCTTCTGTGTTTATGAAATGGCTAATGTTTTTGTTTGGAAATTTCGATTTACATTAAGTTCATGAAAGTAAAGATAAGAGCTATTTGGAAGAAATGCAGTTAACAACGAAATGAAATAAAACCAACTCAAAGAGGAGGTTAACTTCTTCACAAAGATATGAAAAGCTAATGTAAAAGTTCCACCTAGGTTTTATGTTAGAAGATGCCCTGACATAATCGTTGATATTGGTCGTAAATGTTCGTTGTCCAGTGATCTAATGATTGATTAATTAATTGATGTACCATATGCTCTGCTGCATGATCATTCATATGAGGAAAGAAACGATCCCATAGTTCCTGAATAACAAGTTGCGGGTGATCATTAAAGCATGGAAGATGTTCGTTGCCTTTACTAAGAGTTTCTAAATATAATAAAATTCTTTGGTGATGACGTCTTAGCTCCAGAAATGTTTGAACACATATTTGTCTAATGGGAACAGGAATAATGGAATAACAAAAGAAAAGTTGAAGTGTGAGCATTTCCTACCTAAATTTTTGAAATCCTCGACTTTGTTCACCTCCCATGATTTCGACATAATCACGAATTAGCTTAAACGGTGCCTTTTCGAAATCTAAATTACCTCCTGGTGTTCTTCCTATTTAAAAAGGATAAAAATCAGTATCAGGAGTGGAAAGGGATATTTCGTTTGTTATCCTACCTAGAATAAATCCGAAATCAATATGAACAATTTGACCATGTGTAGTTAAGAGAATATTTCCATTATGACGATCTTTAATATGTAAAAGATAACAAATAATCGAATAGTTTGCCATTGAAACGATAAAATGGTCTTGCGCTTGTTGAAATTTCTTAGGATTTCTTTCCATTTCAAAAAAGACTTCAAAAAAATGATTAAAACTTTCATAGCCGAGTTCTTTCTGCTTTAAGACATCTATTGAAACTGAATTAGGAATTGCTTCGATAATCCCAGCATCCGAGGATAGAGCAAGGATTGAGTATGGTTTTAATTGGTTTGGTATTTGTGAATCATTTAGAATACATGACATAAAGGTAATAATCTGGGAAGCGATTTGTTCTTGACGGAGATCATCATTACTTTTAATGATGATAGGAACGAGTTTCCAATAGTGACGAGAAGGACACAACTCATCAAATGCGTCGGTTGGATGATGATAAGGAACATAATCCCGGAGTTCACTGTGCCGAAAGATTCTCTGTTCTTTATCTCTCCATCTTTCTTTAAAAATTACCTTTGAATTGATATCATTTTCATCATCGTCATCCTCAAAACCATCATCGTAATTCATCTCAGGGCTAACAGATTCAACAATCTTTTTGTTTTCTTCCACGCTTGTTTCTGGAGAAGATACAGGGGCGGGTGCTTCTGGGTTAGGGGTGATGTCAAATTCAACCGCAGTGACGAAGGAAGAGGGCGAATCCCTTTCTTCATCTAGATCTAATCTTTCATTCTTCGGCAATTGAGCTATTGAGGGGTTATTTTGATGCGACTCCATTTTCCCTGAAAAACTTAAAGATCCTGCACTACTTGTCCGCCTTCTTCGCTTATTTTCTGCAATCACTCCATCGAAGCGGTCATCCAAAGTTTGAGAATTTGGACGACCATTATATTTCATGGAAAATGTATCGGATTGAAATATTCGGAATGATGATGAAATATTGGTTAAGGAGTCGCTTATCATCACGGACTTCTCAGAAGGCTCATGCTTATCTGTTGCTGGTATTTCGATGTATTTATCACTCCAACTCTGACTTAAAGGAGACTTCGCTCCACTTAGTTGTGATTTATCTTGAGAAGGTCTAGGGCTGCTCCACTGACCTAATACATTTGCTTTCGCTGTCATCCTATCAACGTTTTGAGGTGTATTTCGTGATGGCGAAATCGCATCTTTCATCTCCTCTCCAACATCCGCAACGACCTCTTCATAAGTTCCATAATGATTATTCCTCAAAGAAGGAACATTATTTGGCTTTTGGCTCGGGAATGTGGATGATATCTATTGTAATAATGAGAGGCACAAACACTAAACTGATAAGATATACCGTTGAATCAAAATCTCTTAAAGACTCTGAAGATCCATATTCAGCCTGTTTTGAGCGAGGTTGGTGCTTTGACTTTTGTTTTGTAAATTCCCTTAGTCCCGACCACCACTTCTTGGTTTGAGGAGATTTTCTGTTGAAAAAGATCAATGCTTGAAAAGTAAACCAATATTCATCCCTCACCTGTCAGGAATATCATGAAATAAAACCTCAAAGCATACTAACACCGGAGTTCTTTCCTTTGTTGAAAAGGGGAAGCATTCTTCAATGTGAATCTTCCAGATTCGATGATTAGAGTTGCCTAATGGAATATGAATAATATTCGACGGAAGGTATTCTTCATTAATAGCCTTCAATATTTCAACCATATGCAAATATCTTTGATTCTTTGGAATTAAAAAAAGTTCTCTTGTCATACTAATTAACGAATTCCAAAAGTTTAACTGCAGATCAAATGGAGGGTTTGCAGAGTTTGCTGGATTCGCTGGTTTCGTAAGATGGAGAGGCAAGTGCGTTGTTATTGAGCGATGAAAATGACTGAATTTTCTCTGAGGTGAGAGTAAAGGTAAGACTTCATTCACTCTGTCAGAACTTAAGTTACTAATGGTAGTTGCAGTTGAAGCAATAGAAGATGAGCTAATGGGCGGCTGAATGGCTTGCATTCTGTGAATAAAAGCGTCATGAGCTTTTTCTCCAGCTTCTCGAATATTCTCTTGAAACTGGTCTAAAACATCAAACGATTCACTATCCATTCGGAACAGTGGCATGGTTTTGGAAACCGAAGAGGGAGAAGCCTTGTGATAATTTAGTCGAGAAGAATTAAATTTGCGATTGCGATGTCTATTGCTTCGATTGCTTTCGTAATAATTCAGACAAAATGCATGAATAAACCAATATAACTTATATGCAAAAGAAAGATTCTTCTCGCACATAATTAATAGTTTTCGTTTTAATTTGTCTTCTAACTCAAAAGCACCATATAAAAGGAAAAATGCGATTTGAGGAATGAAAAACTCTAATTCAGACGGATATTCATCAAATATTAATAATAGGTTATCTATAGCTATGTCACGATCTTCATTGGTTTCACCAATAATTGTTAACAAGATGGCATCAAAGATTTCTTTTGGTAACGGGTAGTTTGACTGGATTTGAGGCTTTGTTAGCTTTGCTGGAGAGAGATTTCTCGAATTACTAGAAGAAACCATACTTTTACACTGAACAAATAAATGCTTCAGTTTCTCAGCCTGACGAGTCCAGATATTGCGAGCTGAGTAAAAGCGACTCTGCAATTGAACCAGATGTACCGGGCTAAAACTGTCATCTTCGCTTAGAGGATATAGAGGACTTGTAGAGGATCGAGGATTTTCTACATCATGATCTACCTTGGGAGTCTGGTGTCTAAATTGCCTGTAAACTGAATCATATTTCCTTGTCAAGCCTAAAGCCACACTCTTTATCGGAACCACTGTACTTTTCAGGTCCTGAATACATATAATCTACAAATGCCTTCGGAGTAAATTTCAATCAAATGTGAATGATATCATTACCTGACAAAAAGAAGAGACAATGGACCCGATTATAATGTAACTTTCAGTGCGATAAGAAAACTGATGCCACGACCATTGAAGGAGAAGAACAGTAGATGGAACAGCAATCAAAATGTAAGGGAAGATTAAACTTTGTAGCTCTGAATGTTTTCTATAAAGCCTAATATAGATGAGTAAAGAAACGATTCTCAGCACTAAACAATACCCAACTTTAGATAAAGTGATCTCTGAAAGATAGAAATTACCTACCAACAAAACTGAAATCTGCATGCAACCATCTCTGATCAAAGGCTTCTTCTGGAGATTCATGACGAATTCTGAAGTAAAGATATGTGAAAAAGAAGGCGATATCAGTTGTAAATGATATCACAGCTGGAAAAAGAAACATTGATAAATTGGAAGTTCCAGAGTTTTAAAATAAAATTGAGCTTTTTACACAGGCAAAAAAGCACAAACCAAAATGCACAAATATTTGCACTGAAGTTTTTCTCACTTTTCATTACAACAATTAAAAAAAGAAAGACTTTCTCATTTGAATTTATAGAATATTTTGGTTTTAAATCGCTAAAAACAATCTTTAATCTCCCGTTTTTCGCCTCTTTCTAATATTCAGGGCCTGAATAGTTGGACATTTACCATATAAATCAGCATTCAAATTCTCTCGAGCATAAGCTTCATACAAGTCGTCTCTTACTTCTGGTCGAACCTTATATACACTACCTTTCACAGTAAAGTTGCGATGTATGCTCTTTTTCCAGGATGGGCCTGGTGTTGAAATGTCAGTATGAAAGAATCCTGGCCAATAAAATCCTGCATCAGTGGTTTCATTCAATAATATTTCCCGATCGATTCGATCAAGCAATTCTTCAGTTTTCTTATTGCTAAATTTTCGTGCAAACATCATTCCTCTCATCGAAAATCCTTTAATTATATCCCACTCTTTCGTTGTGAGGAAATGCGTATGCGTTTGAAACCCTGCCGACTTTTCCCATAAGCCTAGTTCCCATGTATTCCAAACAATTTCAGACGATAATGTTTGAACGAAAGAACGGGTTCTTTCCCAATTATACAATAAACTAACATAATAATGTTCTTCCGAACCTAATAACATATGCTTGAAAAAATGCCAATATTTTCGCCCTTCTTCGCTTGCGACAATATATGCAATTGTGTCTTTATCATAAGCCCCAGTGGTAGCAGGGTCTGATTTCTTCCAAACTCTCCAAATCCCATCTGACGATGGTGTGGCATAATCAGGTCTTTCTTGTGAAATAGCCTTACCCCTGCGAGGGAAGATATCTTTAGGGAACAGCCACTGGGTATCAAACACGAGTCCTGATTTATTAAATCTATTATGTAAGTGATAAAAAGAACTTTGGTTATTGCAAAACAATGGTGGGCCAAAGTTTCCGGATCGATATTCCATGGGTACTGCACCCAATTCTTTCCCTCTTTCATCAGTTACTGCTTTAATGGAGGCTGCTAAATACGGATTCTTCTGAAAGATTGGATGAGTAGTTTGAAGACGAAATAAATGTGTAGATGTCCCTGGAGTCCACGCCATTACAAAGGGCATCGGAGGATGCTGACAAGAAAAGATTTTCTCAATTCTTTTTAAAGGCACGAGCGGATAATCGCTTCCTGTTAATGGCACGAAATAATCCCATCCCGTAGCATAACGATGGAACCAAGCCATTGCACGGGTTAACACAATAGTAGCGGTTGAAGCACCGTAAACAATTGGAACATCCATTGAAATAAAGACATTTTCGTATTCAGAAGAAAATTTCCGCATCTGGTCAACAAATTCAAGGGAAGCTCCTGAAGGGTCAACATGGTATAGATAATAATGCGTCGAACTGTATAAATGATTGAAGAGACGTTTGACGAAAGAGAAATCGGTATATACTGTAAAGAAAAATGCTAATCTCACCCCATCTTTGTGTCGATTTACACTGGGCTTTCGAAACGCCGAATAAGCTGCACTATCAACTTTATTTAACGGTATTATTGCTGCTGTACTATCTCTAAAGTTGCACCAACCTTTCGTGATTGCATAATCTTCCGCGAGATCATTCATCAATTCTTGTCGACATGGGATGATGGCATCATACTGTCGAGAGTTATCACAAGGAACAGCCAGTTGCGTCGGATGACATCGATTTAATAATTCGCGGTTGATCCATTCTTGCATTTTTTGATCTTCTTTACTTGATGGAATTTGGCAATACCCTGGAACCTGACCCTGTTGAGCTTTAGCTCGGTTAGGCAACCAATTTTGATACTTCCTCTCCAGAGATTTCCTTTTTTCTTCACCATTCGAGAGTAATAATGTATGATGGTAGTAGCTATGATCAGTATTCAGTCTTGCTTGATCAAGAAAAAAATTGAACTGTAAAGGTCGTTTTTTATGTTGCCCAATTTCTTGTTTTGTGGAAATCGATGCGTAAGGACGAAATAACTGCTGAGTAGCCCACATATTCCATGCATGCTCAGCCTCCCGACCAACATAATCCATTAAAGTCGCAGGAGTTAGAGGAACCGTTAGAGTAATCTGAGGGATGGATTGTGTGAACTCTCGACTGTGTAGGAAGAGGTCAGATAAAACACTAAACTGAACACCTTCATACTCATCCTTTTCTAAACCTCCTTTCCTTTGAATTTTTAAGATGTCAGGTCTATGTAAGGTTGGATGAGCGTTAAGATAGTGGTAAAAGCAGGAGAAGCACCTCCTCCCCCACATATCTAATCGAACGAATTCGATCTTAGGATGATCGTCGATTTTGTTAATGCTGCAAATATTCCCACGAAATTTTGGATGAAAATGAAAAATTGTCACAGAACATCTTTTACTCCAAAATTTTTCAAATTCTAAACTCCCCATGTTGTCACAGTATTCAGTGGCAATAATAGACCACACAACACATTCTGCAGGAAGATTATCCTCACAAATAGATATATCTTGTGAATTTGTCATCTTTGTGCATGTTGTTGTTGGTGGCTCAGCCAGAAAGTGAACTGCACGAATTACGTCCAAGTTTTCGAGCTGCACACATTCACCATTTTCCTGTAATTTTTTCGAATAACCACACTTAATACTCGAGTCTGTTGCAGTTACCAGTATAATCTCAAGCCATAGAAAAAAAGCTATGACTAAAACCGAAAAAAGAGAACGTTTCCCCATAATTAAATCGATTCGTTAAATTTAAAATTTCCGGATTTTCCGGACGATCAGTTTCACAATAAGAACTCGGGTATTACAAAAGTCGAGTATTTATGAAGTTTGAATTACTTTCAAAATAGAAAAACGTTTCGAAAAATTTCCAGAGTTATTGTCATTTCTGAATTGAATTGAAATATGGGACCAAAGAAAGCTGCACCTGCAAAGAAGAAGGATAACAATCCTGAAAATGGAGGGGAACTTACTCCTGAAGAAAAGGCAAAGCTTTTTATGCTGACTTGTCAATCATTGCAAGTCCAATTGGGTAAGGATGATGGGATTTGATTTCCTCCTTTCTGAACTTTGCAAATAGCTGAAAGATCGGAAGAGGCAGCTAAGGCGTTGGCCTCGAAAAGAGAGTATCAAGAAAGAGTCGAACAAATTTCCAAGGACTTTGATGAGGAGAAACGAACAGCGTTTGAAATCACTCAGGACATGACGCGACAATACAAAGGAATGCAAGAAGAACTGCTTACGAGGGTATGGTTGGTTTAATTTTTCTTCTTAAATGATAGTTTGAATCTTCTCCGACTACTCGCCATTAGATCAATAAATTAGAGGAAACCATCCAAGAACTCAATGATAAATTAGCAGAAGCTGATGTTCGCCAAGAGCGAGTATTGAAGGAAAAGAATGCAATTATTCGTATGAAAGACGAAGAAATTTCTGAACTTAAAGCAAAAATGGATGATATGGCGGAGGAGTTTGGCGAAATGTTACGAGTAAGTTCTTCTCTCCGTTACACATGCACTCATCCTAATACTGAATGCTTTCAAAGGAAACATTGGAGAAGATGCGCGAAAGAATCGAAGTCTCGAGTAGTGGTTTTGATGGTCCTGATTTAATGATTCAGCAGCGTATGGAGGAAATTAAGTTATCAGAAAACTAATGTTGCGCAGTAATTCCTTTTCTCCACAAAACAACAAAATATATTGTACAATATGTATTATTCTAGAGAGAGTAATTTATGTAGCTCGTGTTTCCTTTTTCAAATTAAATAAAAAAGTTCATTTTCAACAGAGTTCGATTAGCGCATTCACTCCAAGTGCGACGGATTGAGACGACCATTGAAATGAGAAAAGAATCGGAGCTTTCAGCGTCGAGCGTTCAGTACTCTCACAAAATTTTGAAACGATTGGTATCCTTAAGAAAGCAGTGTTACCACGCGAAATAACTTGGTACTCTTGCGTGGAGGATTTAAGCTCGGTAATAATTTTGAAAAGATCGTAGTCTTCAGAATCATCTTTTAACAATTCGTCTTCATAAGGCTCTAGTTCCAACGGTAAATATTTTACAGAACTTGACAAACACCAATAATTCTTAATCTCAAAGCTTTGAAAGTTCCCGTCAAGCACTTGTTTGACTTCTCGAGCACTGCCATTGTCGCGGTCAACAAACGATAAATTCAATTTACCTTGAGTCTCATACAAATTTGTGACTTTACAAACGAAATATGATTCATTGTCTTCGGGTTCCAATCGAACCGACAGTAATTGTATTAATGGTAAAAAATGGATGGCCGAGGAATCTTTCACCCACCACTTTCCTTTATTCAACTTTAAGGAAGAGTCTCCTTCCAAAGGTAGTAATTTTGATTGAACTAAGATATTCATTTTGCCCTGCTCCATATCCTTTCGACTTCTGAGAGTGCGCTTGTTTAAAAGTGGGAAGTTCTCATACAAGGCATTCGAACTCTTTTCAACAGATTCGCCATCATCATTGATAGCCGGCACGACAGAATAATTGCTATTCACAAAGCGCTTGGAGTCCAAAAGGGATTCCATATCATCAATATGCCAGTTTCCAGTTTTTGTCACCGGTGATGGAAGTGGAGCGCGGTAAAATTCCTTGTTTCCTTTGAGCAATACATTCTCTGGATCATACAATTGAGCGTAATTACGGACTAAAGTTTGGAAGAAATTATTTTGGAGTTCAATCTTTCGCCGGCCAACAGAAAGGTCAACCATACAACTTTTATTGCAATTTGTACATGATAACAGAAACACTTCATTGGCTTTCGTCGATTCAACAGTTTCCTCTTGATATTTCAACATGACTCCTTCACACTCCTTACATTTATAACAATTAGGACAATATCCTCTTAATGACTGCGTAAGCGTTGGAATATGTGCTGCCAACTGATTAATCTCCCCGTCTTGAAAGCGGGACAAGCATTGTGGACAATATGAGGAGATTACCTCTTCAACTACTTGTGTGGGATGTCTTGATAAGATCATATTTGAAGATTGAGAGTAAAGTAGATGAGTGAAAGGACACCATATCCCTTGGACATCCTGAAAGTAGATGATTGACATTTTATTTCCAAGTTTCAAGTCAAATTTCTGTTTTTCTTTTCTTTACTTTACGTCACATATCCCGAGATGCTTTCTTTAGATTAAGAAACAAAAACACGCATGGAGGGGAATCACTAAACTAATTTTGTTTCTAAGCAGTGGTTTATTCCGTAGGAAGGAAAATCGAAAGATCTCGAATAAACTTCCTGCCAAAAAGTAAAAGAAACTAGTGACAAAACAATTCCTGTGACGGATTATTCGGAGACGTTTATAGGGTCAAGAATTGTCTGACATTTAATCTAAACATGGTTAATTTTTGTGTAAAGCGATCGCGATTGGCAGTTTCAACTGATCTTTGAACATCTGCTGTTAGCTTTGCAAACTCTTCCCGAAGCTTTTCTTGATTTTCTAATGGCTGTGAACTAATTAACTGATTTTGGTAATTTGTAAAGCTTGGTTCATATGCTAACAATAAGCTTAATATCGGACGAGTTATGGCCCAATGATTCGAGTGGTTACCAAACAATAATGCATTGAAAAGAGTGGACATTAATTGATTGAAAATATCTGGTTCAGATTGGATATGTTGGCGAATCAGGAGTATGGTAGGTTTGTTCTCTCGATTTTGGTTTAAGAACATGTATGTTGCTACATGATCAATAGTACTCGCGCAGTTAGCACTCACCGTTAATTCTATTGGAGAAAAATATCAAAAAGGTGACTGAAAAATGCCATTAGGGACTTACCACTTGATTGTAAACCTTCTTGATTGGTCTTAATGAGCTGAATAAACACTGCAGAATCTAATCCGGATAAAACATCCAAATGATTACGAAATAAAATTTCGAGGAAAGCAAAATAGGCTCGTGATAGCTTCACATAGGCCATAATATCAGCTAACGGAATTTGGAGGCACATCTGTAGTGAGACATCAAGAGCATTCTGCAAAGCTTGATCATTATACAAACTGAACACACCAAAGTTCACGTAATTCCCTGAAAGTGCGTTAGTAAGAGTGTTGAGCATTAAACGAATTCCCTTATATTTCTCAATATAAATGTCTTGTTGCACTGGTAACTGTAAGATACGACTACCATAAGAACAGATAATGGCACTTGTTTCTCGAAATAATAAAATACCATTCGCAGAAGAGTTTTCAAACGCAATTCTTTGACCTTTATTTGCAACGAATTCCTAGCACCAACGAATTATCCAAAAAAAAAAAAAAAAAAAAAAAAGGAAAATGGGGAAGCTCTTACCTGCATAAACTTCAGAACGGCTGTCATAACATTAGGATCATCATGCCAAGTATCAGTTATGCGCTGAAAGAGAGGGAAATACGCAGGATATAAAGCCTCAAATAAAAGATTGTAGGTGCGCTTGTTGTAGGAAGAAGTTGTGATACCACGTAGGTCTCGTAAAGCCGCGACGATCGCGATTTTTATTTGTTGAGATCGCAAATCTTGAGTTTGACTTAATTGACCAAGAATAGCCAAGTTGGGGGCAATGAAAGGATCGAAAGAGTTTAATAAATCTTCCGATGATGAAAATACTAAACGACTGAGTGCTGAGTAAAATGTAATACGATATTTGTTGTCATTATCATAGCCTAAAAAGGGAAAGTGGGCTCCTGTGTGATTATGAACCAAGAAATTGACCGTTTCCAAATTCAAAAGAGTTTTACTCGAACTATAACTTGCAACTAATTCAACAAAAACTTCCAATGTTTCTTCTAAAATCTTGTCTGATCGATGCCAGTATTTGATATTGTTACACAACTTGTTGACAATGTTATTCATCAGTTGAATCATATCTCCCATTCCAATGGCATCGTAAATCTACAGAAAAACAAGTAACAGTATGCAATGAAAAGAAAAGAAAAGATACTTACCGAGGTAATTTCTGTTCCTTCCTTCTCCTCTGGGCGATTGCCGCTATAAGAAAGAGCGAGAGACAATAATGGATGAGCCGGAGAACCTCCAGGAACAACTAAACTATTTACTGTTGGGGGTCCACCAGGTGTATCAAGTAAATGCACCTTTTTAAAGGCCTTAACGTAGTTTAAAATTGCTATTTCAAGCTTCAAATCGCACTTAGCTTGACCAGACGTGCTGGTTAATCGAAAATCAACAATTCGTATCAATTTGAAAACACAGCGAGACAATCTCCCATCCCACATGAGCTCTTGCGAGCTGCGGCGAGGATCATTGCTCTGTTGGGCATCAATGATTGCGGCAACCATGTAAGTCAACCAAGTCATACGACCTTCTAAGACACGCAATTTCTGAGCAACCTCTGGGGTGGACTTAATTGAAATTCCTTGTTCATAAACAGCAAGTGCTTGCTCGAAGACTGATAATAAATATTGTGCAACAGTTTCATATTGCAATCGAGCGATTACAGGTAAGCGTTCCATCTGCTCTTTCAAAGATCCTTCATCTTCGAGAGGATCATCAACGCCACCATCACTAGCAATTACTACATCAACAGAATCTAACATGGTTTTAATGTATGACTCGACCACTTTCAAAACGCACTGGCGAAGTGTTTGCGCTTGACGTTGTGAGTCAGCACCGGATTCTGACCGTAAATAGGGGATTGCTGCGACTAACCTTCCCCACAGCGCTAGAAGATAATGGATTGAATTCATGGAATACTGCCAATTCTCAAGAGATTTAATCGTAAAGTCAGCAGCTAATTCTAACCATTCAGTGAAGCCAGCGGTTTTGACAAGTTCGGACAATTGGTAGCTGGCCTTCAGCCTTCCTAATAATCGACAAAATTCATGATAGTTTTCCATAAAGTCTAAACCTTTTTTCGAAACCATAATTGATTGAATTCCTGTCATCAGTGCCTGTAAAAATACCGTGCGTTCCTTCTCAGACGAAAATAAAGATCTCCTCACAGAAGATAATTGGACGAGTGCTTCGAGAGCTAGATTAGATCTTGGTGGGGTGGAAGTTAAGTAATAGTCGAAAAATAACTGCATTAATGCAGTGTCTTGAACCAAAGGCCTCCAAGAGCTGGGCACTTGCACAGTTCCTACATCCTCAGCTGACTCTTCTGGATTAGTCCCGATAAAATCAAAGGATAAGCATTCACTTGCGAGTGTTAAAGCTAAATTCACTAATTTTTGTTCTTTGTCAGACGAAGGCATCTTGTTTCTTAACTGCAACTTTCGCAAGGTATTAATGGAAATTTGGAAAATGTTCAACAACACTTGATCTCTAAAGGAGACCGCAGTTTTCCTATGCACAGTCAGAGTGCGACCACCAGTTGGAGTATTCATTTCGTCAACTAAAGAAGTCAACAACTTCATTCCTATTATGTTATGATCAATCGTCGCTTCTAAAAATTTTCCAATCTCATCAACAATGGCGCGATGCTCTGGCGTGTCAAACCAACCTAACTTCGTAATGCGACCACTTAATTTGGTGAGATAGCCAACAACAAACTCTTGCAAAACATGGGCTTTATTGGCTAAATAGGCTAAAACATAGTTACGAAGCTCAAGCTTTTGCTGATTAGTAAAATTATTCCAAAACTGAGTGACTAAATTTTCTAAACTTGAACTCGCAACCAGCTGCGCGTAGGGCTGCGATGAGTTATCTAGAATAAATTGACATTGTGGGATAAAGTCAGCTGTTGATTGTAAAGTCAAAAGTTGCTGTTGGGCCTCAGCCCTCTGTACATTGGATGTTCCTTGGTATAGAGCCTCACATAACTTCTCTACTTGCGCTAGCTGAGCTTGATCCATGTTGGTGAATAAAATCAAAGATAAATTTCACAATAATTGGAAAGTTAATTCAATCTGGTGATAATGTGAGTCTAATTACTTGCAGTTCTCCTGAAACTTCTTTAGGGACTTCTTAACAACGAGAAGCTGCAAGAAATTGGAATTGTAGATGCTAAATAAATTACCAAACTCACAACGAAACCGAAAACCCGCACTATGACAGAAAGATGAGCCGAAACTTGCTTCAAAATGCACAATAAATTTCAAATGTATTTGGTTCGTTTGCGAAAAACCATTTCCACATTCTAGAGCAGAAACTCTCGAATTTTTAAAAAGTCCAAATAATTGCGAATTATATAAGAAAGAGCGGAGAAAGAGAAAACTCAAGTATTGTGTTGCTCACCGTTGTGCACAAATGTCACCCCTGAAAATTTCCCCATTGTCGCACAAAATCCTCTTGAATTCTCACGACTATTTCAATTCCAATTCAACAAATTGATTTTATTTGGACAATGAACGTATTGAAGATTTATAATCAGTGCAAGGCTTGGCCTCTTGGAAAAACTGTTTTCAGTTATATTTTCGCTGTGTGGGCACCATATTTCTTAACAATCAGACCTTACGTTGAGGATCTCAGACCTGGATTTGGTAAGGATAATTTTGAGTACTCGAGTTTTGTTTAATATGCTGTGTAGCAAGTGTGTCACTAAAGCAACGCTGGGCTGTGCAAAATCATATCAAAACGGTGCATGCTATTGCAGTTTGCAATTTAGTTGAAATGTCTATGGGTTTAGTGGCAGAAGCCACTATCCCACCTCACTTACGGTGGCTTCCAAAAGGAATGGATATTCAGTATGTGAAGAAAGCAACAGGGAAGCTGATAGCGACATCTGATATTGATCCGGTCACATTTTTTCAGTTACAAAAATATCCGGGAGACGTTGCAGTTCCTGTTATAGTGAAGAATGCGGAGGGTGCAGTTGTAGCCAAAGCTGATGTGAGTGTCTAATTTCTCTATTTATTCAGCATAAATAGAAATGTTGTAGGTGCGTCTATGGATCAGTGAAAAGCCACAAAAGCAAACTAACTAATAACCGTAGTGGGAACTATGGATTCGAAGTGCTAGAATCAGGAGCTAGAAGTTCTGGTACCTGAAAGGTATAAAGCATAGTGAAATTTTTTTCGGTTGTACATGTCACCTGTAAGAGAAATTAAAATTTTCTTAATGTGTCACTGATGTTCAGTGAGAAAAGAGCTCTTAATGCGAAAGGTTCGAAGTTTCTGTACCACTACTTAAACACCGCAATCTACTTGTTGACTATCCTTTCTGCGAGGTTAATGAAGTTCTTCGTTGACATCAACAAAAAAGTGGACTTCTTTACCACCAAAACTTCAATTTGCTTCCTTAAAAAAAGACAAAATGCGATTTTTGGATTGTTTCACTTTTCTCCAGACTTCTCTTCTGCAAAAGGATTGAAGAATCATAAGAAAGAAACAATTTGATTTGTTCCTGAACAAGTAGTGTGCGAGCTTCATTTCTGGTGCGAATTTAGGAGTTTTACAGAAGTATTGAGGAACAGATTGGAAATTGTGCGGTTGAGGCAGGCTTTTCCTTTGAAATTTTCGTCCTCTCCTAGTGCAACTTTAAGATCGAATCAAGTGAAGCTTTACCACTGGGTGGAAGATTATTGAGAAATGACAGACCCTAAACCTGAAGTTAGGACTATAGCGGCAATATTTGCCGAGGCAGAGAAAGTTTTAAACAATAACAAAGCTCGTAAGTTCTGTTGACACTCGTTTTTCACCTCATGAGTTTGTTTGCAGTCTCATGGACTCTCGGTCAAGAAGCAACAAAGGCTGCCCTTCAATCTATTGATTCTATTGAAGGTCAAGAATTTATTAATGACTATTTGCTGAAGATTTTATCCATGATGACACAACAAAGGTAATTTTTATAACGTTTCAGGTTTCTTGTCAACATGTATCTTTTCGGTAGCCCTGCAAAGTTAGGTCCTACAGAAAAGACAACAGTAGAAGAGGCTATTATGATCAGCTTGAAGATTTCTATTAAACTATTAAACAAATATCCAAATCTACTCGGACTTTTAGCTCGAGCATTTGACCCTAAAATCCCTTACTACCATGGAACGAAAGCTGGGTACAATTGGAATCCAGGATTCCCGCAGTTCCGAATTCAAGCAGCGAAAAAGTTTCATGAACTAAAAGGTTTTCATATTGTCGCCGAAGTTCTAAAGAAGCCAGATTGGCCCGGATCCGAAGCAGTGTTGATACTCCTGAATATGGTGAACTCACAGGAGGTATGTTAATCCATTCCTCTACTTTTCCATAGTAATGTTCCGATTAGATGGGAATTGATGATCGTTTGAAGGAGGTTTACATTTTGGTTATTATGGAACGCTTGTTGAGTTTACCTGACGAATTACTAAAAAAAGAAAATACTGATACTATTGGCAATTTGATAAATATTGTTGGTGCCATCCATGGCAATATCTCAACTGCCTCAAACAAGAATTATCGTTTTCAGGAGCCATTCTATCAATTCTGGTTTAAAATGATCTTAAAATTTATGAACAGTTCATCCTTAGTAATAAAACTGTTTGGATGGGAGCAGATCAATGAGATGATTGTAGAAATTAAAGGAATTCGCCCTCTCCCTGGGACTTTTACTGTGGAAGGAGCTGGAACAGAATATTTGAATGGGGTCTATAATTCCACAACTCGCAATCCAGAGGCAGAAAATTTTCAATATACAAAAGTCTCAGCTCAGCCAGGGGTTCCATTACTGACACTCTTCCGCTGTACTATGAGAAATACCAAGGCCAAGTGGTGGTTCATTTCACAGGCTGATTTAGAAAAGCCTGGTACCGACAAAGATATTGATTATTACCTCCATAAATCGTCGCCGGATGATGAAAGAGAGCCACCCGCCTTTGGCTGGACTCGTAATAATCCGGGAATGAATCTTATCGGTGTGGATCCTGCCCCTATATTGAAACGTGGAAATGTTATTTTGCCGAAAGGATATACAAGGGAAATGTGTATTGATATGAAGTTTCTTGACTGGACAGCGGCAGAAAATATTTTATCTCTAGTTTTCACAAGTTCTGTTCACCGGGAAACTGTTTCGCGTACTCTGAAGTATTTGCTGTTTCTTGCAGAGTACGAAGCTCTGTCTATTGATCATCTTCGATTGATCTGGAAATCTGGAATACATTCGAGTGATCACGATGTGATGGAGGAAATCTTCCATATTTTGGTGCAGCTGACTCCTTTTTTAAACGCTCCACAGTTTTCTTTTTTGATGGATTTAGCGTTGGAAAACATGAAGAATGATGATTTATTTCCTAAGGTTATGCGTTTTGTAGAGAAGTTTTCTTCCGAAGATTATAAATATGCGAGTGCCATTCATGCACCAGAAATGCAAGAGAAGTTTCTATCCCTTTTATGGACTATTTACATGCATCCCGAAACAGAGAGTTTAAAGAGTAGCGCAATATTGCAAGATTTATTGAGTTTCTGCTTCAAGAAAAAGGGTGGTAAAGATGTTGCATTTGAGAAGATTAATGAATCGCGCGATCAATTAAGGGAAATCGCTACTTCTGAAATTGTCGCTGAAAGTAACATCTCCCGTATTGTCCAAACATTATCCTTCTTAATTTCGAGGTTTAATGGTGGCGGAGGTTTGGCGGAGGAGTTTCATCGATTAGACCTTGTTGAACCTATTGTGAACGAAATTTTAAGATTCATGAGAAGTAACAGAATAAATATATCGAATGATGAGAGATGGTACATTTCACAACTTTATAGCCGATTCCAAGTTCTTCGAAAGTATTTTGCGATTAGTAATTGTGAGGATCTTACAGTAATTCACCATTTGTGGAATGTTGCCCGCGAGAATACGGTCGATTTGAACGAATTCTTCGTGTTTTTGAAAGGAGATAACACAAACACGGTTGAACCCATCTTCAGCAATGTTCACATGTTAAATGTTTTTACTGATATAATTTGCAGTCAAGATATCGATTGGTCAGGTTGTGGTGAAGGTGCATTTGAATGCTTCCGATCTTACGCGAGTGAATTGGAAACTTACGCTGCTTATTTTCCGATGGGAACTGAACTTCCGCCGAAATTAGGGCTCTCAACTCTCTGGCGAATTGTTTTATCGATTTCTTCCGAGAAATCTCAAAGGGAAGCGACTGACCTGTTGTTGCAATCGTATGATGCCATGTTTCAAAAGCAGTCGGAGATTCAAAATGAGTTTTTAAAGATTATATTTGATGATTTGCAAGAATTTTTAGACAAATTAAAGTCAAATATGGAAACTTCTAACGCTCGTGCTGAGCGATCGATTTACATCTTGACTGCCGCGGTTCATAAGTTCGGTGCGTCGTCTGGAATTGCGCATGCTGCGAGGAGTTGCACATCGCGCCTCACTCTTTCAATTTATTATCGCCGCACTTATTATCATCATAGCCAACAGCCACATTTAGATCCTATGCGTATTGATAAAGGATCTGATGGTGTGATTAAAATTGAAGTTCATCCTTTCCACACAGTGAAACTCTTAAAAGCAAAAATAGCTGATGTCATTAAATCTTGCCAAGCTTCTAACATTACTTTAGACAATCAATTTCAGCGAGCGTTTCACGATAATACCAGATTATATGAGCTTGGTGTATACGAGGGACAAGAACTCTCGGTCTCGTACCAGGTATCTTACCAAAGGCAGTACGACGATGAGTTGTATGGTGGATATCCGTACAACAAAAGTGATGAATATAATTTTGCGCAGCTTCTATCTGAAGATTATTCCAAATTCGATTGTCTTCTATCATTATGCCAAGAAAGTTCCAATAATGAGGTCCTCGCTCGGATCTGGGAGTTATTAATGCTCCTTCCAACCCAACCCGATTTAATGGACATGATTCAATCTACAACAAATGCATTTGATTCTGATTTGCTCAATGAGAGTTCGACTGATAAATCTTGGGAACAAATTTTTGATGCGGATAATGTTAACCCGGCTCGGAAGGCCTATCTGTTACAAATTATTGACTCTTTGTTGAGACCAGCACCTGAAGTTGATCCAAAAGAATTAAATTATTCTTTTCGCTCTAATTTTCTTCGAAGTGAAGGATTGCAATTAATTTTAAAGTCGTTTTTGTCGACTCCGACGGATTCAGATATTATTTCTTTTACCACCTTGGCAGTGTGTTTAAATGTCCTTTTCTTCCTCGTCTTCGATCAAAGTACAACCGAAACCGGAGAAATTGTTTCTACAGTGAACGACGAGTGCCTTCAATCGCTCACCAATATGGAAGATGAAAGAACATCTCGATTATTGGAGAAATTGCTTTACGTCGCGCATAATGCAGCAGCGAAAGAAAATTCCTCTGTTGTACATAGTGCTCTGGTAATTATTACTCTCCTGATTCGTACTCCTGCAGTTGCTTCTCAGTTAATCGGAAATGATTATTCGAAAGCTCTACTTGGTACAGTTTTACGTAGTTCAGCGAAAAAAGTCAGAGAAATAGCTTCAGATTTCGCTGTTCAAGTCGGGAAAGCCCAGCCAGTCGTCTTTACTTGGCTTTTACAAGATCTAGAGAAGCTACCTCCGAATGATGAATTGTGCTCAGAATTATTTCACGGTCTCTCCTTTTTGTTACTTGAATCAAAGTATCGTAATAGTGAAGTCGATCAAGCTGAGAGAAAGCAGTTAGGGAAGATTTTATCTACAAAATTAGTTAACTACCCTCGAATATCCACCACTTCCAGCGAAGAAAAATATGATCTTTTAGGATATTTGCAATTGATGAACCAATTGATTAATATCGATGCACAAGCTGTTTTGGACACCGAAATCGGTCCAGGTTTGATTAAGATTCTTCTCTCTGAATTTTTATTTGTGTTAGATCCAAGCAGCGAGTCCAATTCCCTTTGTGATACATCTTCCACTAGAAGAGCTGCGTTTGGAATACTTTCGTTTCTCGTAAAGTATGATCATTCAAAGTTTGAAGAAGTACTCACTGAACTTAACAAATTTGCCCAACAGGCTGGGAAGCATATGCATTACCACTGGGGCTTGCAAGTATCTCACGATATTAAGAAGTCTGATATTAAATTTACAGGCTTGAAAAATCAAGGGTGTACATGTTACTCGAATTCAGTGTTACAAACGCTATTTATGACGCCTAAATTCCGTGATGCTATACTAGGCACCCCGTTGCGGGAGTCCCATCGTAGCACCTTGTGGCACCGAAAGCCCGAGGATTTAGTCGACATGTCGCTTTTATTTGAATTGCTGAATGGTTCTTGGAGAGTTGGCAAAGTTGTGGCTTACGATGGTGAAACTACTTGGCATACAATACACTATTTGCGAAATGATGGATCTTTAGAAGAAGCTGCTGTTTTTAATATTCATGAAGGAAGATATGGAAAAGAGTCTGGTCGTGTTCGGGTTCTGCCTGAAGAAGGTCAGGAACCCTTAACCGAGCGTGAAGAAGGAGCGTTTCGGGTCTTGGAGCAACTGCAAAGAACGTTCTGCTTCCTGAAGCTTTCGAAGCGAAAGTATTTTGATCCTCGCCCTTTGGTTGAGGCTTGTAAGACATTGAACTTGAATTTCAATGTTTACCATCAAAATGACGCCACTGAATTCTATGACCAACTTCTCGATCGTATTGAAACAGCGACTAAGGGTAAACACACCAAAAAGGATATGTGGAATGATGTCTTTTTAAAAGAGGTTTTCGGTGGGAAATGGTTAACTCAAAAAATCCCAATGGATTGTGATGCTTTTAACAAGGAGCGTGACAGCTGTGGACATTGGCAGAGTTCTAGAGTGGAGGATTATCTAAAGGTGGAGTTAATCGTTCGCGGAAAAGAGAAGATTGATGACTCATTAGATGGTTTAGTTCAAGGTGAACTGATGGATGGCGATAATAAAATTCAATGTGAAGTCTGTGCGCAAAAAAAGGCTACCACAAGAAGAACTTGCTTTGGATCGCTCCCTAATACATTGATCCTCCATCTAAAACGCTTTGATCTTGATTTCCAAACCTTCGAAACAGTGAAATTGAATAGTAAAATGACTTTTCCTAATGTGATCAATATGTTGAAGTACACAAAAGAAGGTATTGACATTTCTGAAGCTGAGAAGGCCATCTCTCCCTCTCAAGGAACTTCCAAAGAACTATCGTATCAAGCTGAGCATCCAAGTTCTATTGACCCTTCAGATTTTGACTATGAGTTGCAGGGAGTTCTTGTCCATGCTGGAGTTGCTCAAGGTGGGCATTATTATTCTTTCGTTAGAGACGGGGACGATAAGGCAAGGTGGTTTCGCTTTGATGATGAAGATGTTACTCCGTTCAACCCAGACAACATCCCTGTCCAATGCTTTGGAGGATCATCCGGAAATCAGAGTAATTCCCATCACATGATCGACGACGACCGCACCGCCAACGCGTTGATGTTGTTTTATACCAAAGTGAAGAAAACCGAAGTGCAAGATGAGATTCTTGTTTCGGAATCGATTGACGCGACCCAACAAGAACAGAAGCAAGAGCTTCCTCCATCAGATTTAGTTGATGGACTCCAGGCATTTCAAGCAGAAGTCATGCAGTCCAATCTTCAGCACCTTTTAACATGCTATTTAGTCGACCCAGAACTTCATAATTTTGTGCGCGGACTGATATCTGCAGTTTCAAATGTACCCTTAACCGCTTCCTACGATGATGAACCTGCGTTTACGAACATTCCGTTGCAATGGTCCCCTACCGAAATCGAAGATGATTTACCTTTACGAACGGTGAAGTTTGGAAGTGAATTCTTGTTGAACGTGGCTCTCCATTGTCGAGAGAGACCAGCGGTACGAAGTTCAATAATGGTTATGAAGGGAATGTTTGAAAAGTACCCTCATACAGCTTATTGGTTTGTCCTCAATGTTCTTACCGTCTCAACAAACACCTGGCTCAATGATTATTTAGTTTCCTGTAACGATGCTTTGGCGCGAGCGACCTTCGTTCAGCTTTTTGTGCACGCAGTAAACGTCATTGCTCCAAAGGATCCTCAAGCTGTTGTTGCTTGTAATTCTATTCCATCGAATGAAATTCGAAAAGCTGCGATAGAAAATGCCGCCGCTTTATGCTGGTTATTAGTTCGCAGTTTATTCGATCTAACTCTTCGCTCTGTTGGTTTTAGTAGAAATGCAGATGAAATTTATGTTTTAATTCGAGATCTTGCCAGTATCCCGGCTTTATGTACTGCTTTCAAAACTGTGGGCATGGTCTCTTTCCTTTCGTATTTTATTATGCCAGATCAAGTGCCGGTTATTATTCGTAATTTATACGAAAAATATATGACTCCTAAGCAACAGCAACAACAGCAACAACAAAACTATCGAGTTGAATACACACACTTGTTACAAAGTGTCTTTGAAGCTATTGCTGCTTTGTTAGGAGTTCCACAAATTCGGAAGGTTAATCTTTTGCATGAAAAGTCTTATTGGGAATCTGAATTAATTGCTGAAGCAAAGGATGCATTTACGCAAATCTTTAACGAAGTCTCCCGTAATGGTGTTATGGAAACTTTAGAAGCTACTCAATATCTTGAGCGTGTGAGTGGTAGTACGAATTCAAAGAATACTGCGGTTTTAGTTCGATCAATGCTTGATCGATTCGGATCACACTTAGATGGAAAGCTGTACCTCGATGGCTTCTTACAATATCAAGCTGATGTTGCTTCATATAATCCCAAACAAGTCTGGAGGGTAAGTCTCTTCCTCGAATTTCTTTTTGTTTGATTTCACTCACAATTTTAAAGGATTTACATGCTTTTGGTTATCGCAACGATCTCTCTCGTAATCTGCCAAGAAACAGTCCCGCGGCTAATTCTAATTCTGTTGATGAAGTGCAAGATAATGTAAATCAAGCACGAGCAGAGAACTTAGCCGATTCTATCCTAAATGGTTTAACTGAAAATTGTCGTCAGTGTTTATCCAATATTGCTTTCTATGAATCAGGATTGGTCTCTTGCGAGCCAGCCGCAAGAGCCATTGCACAGAGAATATGTTTTCAAGATATTGACGCGTCTTCTTCTCTGATACATCAGGCTTTGAGTCGATTGCATGTGGTGATTCAAGACAATACTTGGAGCCATCATCCTGTTTCTCTAATAAATGATTTCTTACGGTTTTTATTAAATATTGATGATGGTTTGCAGACCAATCGATTCCATGTGATATTATTTTCCAAGTTTGGTTTAGCTTCAATGGCATTGTCAGAAAAGTAAGTTTGCGGTGGTTTTTAAATTTCTGTTCGTTACTTTGATTTTTGTAGAGACCATCCTTCAAATTGCCGTGCCAACGAATATAATAAGACATACCTATTTGAAAGATACATAACTTTCATTCAGGATTTGGTTCAAGTCAAAGGAATATTAGATTGCCTAACTCGATTAGCCAAAGAAGATCCGAAGGTAAAAACTATCAAAGGAATGCTTCGTTTGCGACCAGGTAAGCGATTACTCCGAGAATATGTCGCATATTTCACTTTATTTTCCCTCCCCCCCATCTTTAGGATCCAATTTAACCGATAGCGAAGACGCTCTTGTGCGGAATACAATTGTCATCTTGGAGAATGCTGGAGTACCCGAGGTTAACGGTGAATATCATTTCGTTGATTTGAAGAATCATGCTGGATACTATTCACGAACTGGCCCTTATCGCGAGAAAGACGCAAAATTCACTTTATATAAATGTTCCTTACGCAATGGTGGGTTTCAATGGTTTGTTTCTATCACGCCTGAAAACATGGAACCTGGAACAACGAGTGATATGGACTTTTATTATGCTCCCGCTAAGACCCACGACTATTTGCCACCGGCACAGTGGACTCGATTGAATGCGAATCATACTCGCGACCCCGCTCCAAAGGTTCGCTTTACTAAGAAAGAAAATTCAGATGAAGATGGGTTTATTGATGATGAACCTCTTGAGCCTACCTTGCCAAATGATTCTGATTCCGATCGAGAATTCGATAGGATACTTGATGACTCAAATACAAGCTTTGATCAAGGTGGGAATTTTGTTTAAGGTGGGAGAAAAAAGAGTCAAAAGACCCTTTGAATTTATGGTTTGATAAACGATGATGACGATATGATGACAATGCTCATGTACTCCCATTCCTTTTTATTTTCTTCTTCTCTCTTTTCATTTCGCGTTCATTTTCCGCTAATATTTAAAACATCATCAAAGAATATCGGAGCAACCTGTACCTGTTCGGTTCTTGAATTCATTTTTGGTTTCGTGCTAAGAGATGTTAAGAGATTTATTTTATCAAAAATGTTACATGGATCAAAAGAAAAACTATTTCATCATAAATGAAAAGAAAAACACACATAAGGCATCAAAAATGCGAAGTTTGGAGAAACCCGAAGTTGATATGGGTATATTAGCTATCTACATCTATTATGATCTATCTAAATCTTTAAACAGGGGAAATGAACTCTGATACTAAAAAAAAGCAAATAGACAGAGTTAGAGGAAAAAGCTAATCAAATGAAGAATCGACAAAAATGGGAAAGTCGGTAAATGATAGGATGAAATATTTGATCCGATGTGACTCTATTCCAGTGAATAATAAATGTATTCAGAGCACAAAAAAAGAACATTATATCAGGGGTCAAAATTGTTTGTTGGGCTAGATGGACGTGACTTTATTTGCCAAACGCGTTTTGATACAGTTTGGTGATTGGCTGTTGAGAAAGTAAGATGATCATAGAATGAGGAGCAGTGCGCAGATAGTATGCACTAAATCCAGTCCAAAAAGCAAAGAAACCCTCCTATCGAAGTTGTAATATCAAATATAATTTGATCATAGTAACAAGAAGAAACACTTACATTCTTAAGTACTTTGCCCACAGCATCAACAACTCCAGAATATTTCGCACCATCCTCTACAGACAAATAATAAGACTATGGAGTCAGAGAAGCAATAAAACTTACGTAAGCGAGACTTTAATAAGTCAAATGGTAAAGAGAAGGCGGAAGCAGTAAATCCTGCAATTAACGAAGAGAGCAATTGAGTTTCCAGGGAAGGATGAGAAGCATTCTCATGAAAGACTTCACGACTAATTAATTCTTGCGCCTATACCAGTATACGATAAGCCAGCAGTTAGCAAATGAGTAAAGAGAATGAACATACCTGATCATAACATGCAAGCATTCCAACATTCATAGCCATTCCTCTTAGAACATTAGGGATTAATCCACTATAAAGCTTTCCGAAACCTTCCTCTTTTGCAATACGACTGATGGCATCGAAAACATGCTTATAACCACGTCTCTTTGAAGGTTCTTTCATAGAGTCGGCTTGCATTCGAACTAAAGATACGTCAAAAGGAGTTCCGATCGAGACAGCGATCGCACCAGCCGCCATTCCTGCCACAGTCTTCACAGCGAAACTTAAAGGTTCACCATTATTTCTTTTCTTTAAATTTTCGGAGAAAGTTCTGTGTAAGCCAATACGGGCTGTACCGTAAACGGCTTGGCGCATGAGTGATGCACTTAAACCGGAATAAATAGATTTTACTCCATCTTTCTTCACCATTTCTGATAAAATTGTCAATGAAGAAGGCTTTGGAACACCAGGATTTAAAGTAGCAAAGAGTTGAAGTCTCACTTTTGATAAATCAATTGGATGAATACAAGATGAGGCTAACATTGCAGAAAGTCCTCCAACAACAAACGGTTGCAGAACTTGTGCGGTAGAAGATGAGTGCTCGCTTGACATTCTTTCTCAATGATGTTGTAATAAGGTTTTAATAGTAATTGCAATCGAACTAAATGACGGTTCAAGTATAAAGTATATTGTTGTTCCTAGCTTCACTGTATTTGCTGTGATGAAAGTTTTTTGTGAAGTTGATGGTCAACGAACCTAAACACACAGATCACCAGATACACAGTTCAAAAGAGAGGTATTCTTCAAGAAAAATAACGAGAAAAAGAGAGAAAATGAAAGAATAAAAAAAAGAATAAAAAAAGAATAAAACAAAATTTATTTTTTATAAATGAATAAAAATAGTAGTAAACCAAAAGGAAAAATAAACAAAGAAGGAAATTGACAGGAGAAAATAATAGAAAAGAAAAATAATTTGTCCAGGGCAAATTCATGGCAGAACCTGTGATATAGGAGGAAGAATATGTACGAAGAAGTTGTCGTATTGTTATCATTCCTTTCGCCGGAACAATTTATCCAATCATCCCTTTTAAGATTATGTGGAACATCAAAGCAGGGCAGATTGATAACACAACAGTGGAGAAGTTCTTCTTATTGGATTTCACTCCGCATCAACAAATCGAGAGAATAACTCGTTAAAAGAATTGCAGTTAGCAGATGAACAACTGGCAAACTTGCATTCCACTAAAAAATTCAAATGAATAGACCAACAACACCTACTTGTATAGAGGATCATTGCAATCTCAAAATGGGCAATCCTCAGCCTCTCAAAGAAAGCAGCTCCAACTTCTTCCTTTGAAGCCACTTGATTGTTGTTCAACCATGCTTTCTGGTTTTGAATTTTCGAACCTTGCATTTGAAGGTTGGAAAGATGTTGGTTGAACTCAAGTTTGTTGGTTGAACTGCTAGAAAAACCCATTTGGGAGAAACTCTGCACTTTAGTGGTAACGGAAAGGAAAAACCCAGGAAATCCAACGGGTGGTGAGGAGTGTGGTAGTGAAAAGAGGAGTGTTGTAGTGTTTTTGAGTGTGTCATTGAACTTGTGGAAGAGCGCGAAGATTCGAAATTTCCAAGAATCAGAAGATCATCATCAAGCCTGAAAAAAAGACTCTCTGTCTGCTCTCATCCCAATCCCATCACAAGACAACAACTCTATAATCATACCTAGATAGACTAGTGAGAGAAAATTCACTATTAGTACTACTACTCTAAGTGATTCATTCATTAACTTCCAATCATTTTCTTTGAGTGTGAGGAGGTTTCTTTTACTTTTTTCATTTATCATATTTGGAAGAAGAAAAACTACAATCAAATTTCAAAGGAATCAAATCGAATCAATCAATCAATCATCATCCGCTCTTCTTTGTCTTTACCTGTCATTTTGTTTTTTTCGATTGGTCTTCTATTTGAATTTTCTTTTGATTATTCTTTGTCATTCATTCATAATTTAATTCCTTTGAATCAAATCTTTGTTTGATTCTTTGTGCTTATCTTCTCCGACATTCAACCCCTCTATCTACATACTTTGTTTTATTGATTTGAATCATGATGCGATAGATTTGCTTCGTTTCATTGTGTAGCTTAGCTTTGGTGTCCTTTTCTACGCGACTACTGCCAACGCTTCGAACATTCGTTCGCCCCCACCTCACTCGACGACACCTTAAAAACCCTTTACAATCGATATTACCCTCACACCCCTCTTTAGTACAATGATGACGATCAACAACCGCTTTAGCAAGGACGACGAATTAGATTCCACCTTCCTGAACTCGATGATGCAACGTTACTCCAACACGACGAGTAGCAACAACCCTTCCCTGTCCTACAATCGAAACAGTCGAAGTGGAACAAATTACTCCTCTCCTTTTACTGATATTAGTGAACGATCAGAATCTGTACCAATCTCACCAATACATCCACTGGATTATCGGGAAAACATTGAAGTTGCCCAGATGGAATTAGAACTGCAATTCAAGACTTTAGAGATGTTAGCCTTAATCAAAGGAACTACTCCGCGATTGGCCTTCGAAGCTGAAAGACAAGAAGAAATTCGTTCTCAACGAGGTCGAAGCACAGATGTGGAAGATTTCGACTCTGATGAGGAAGATGATGACGATGCTGTCAGAGTGCTTCTTAACAGAACCGAAGTTGAGGAAGATGCCGAAGGTGAAGAGTATTTAATAGGAGAATCTTATGTTGATGTTGATGATATCACAAATCAATTGAATTCATTTCATACCTCAAGTTTCGATGTAGTAGAAGACAGTGATGTAGAAGAAGATATTTTCGGGATGGAGCTATAGTCATGCTTGAGTCATTTGTATTATACTTGAAGCGTTAAATTATGGCAAATACGCTTGCCATACCGCAAGAACCGATTTTATGGCACTTTCTTTCCTATTTTCTTTTCATTGGCAGTTATAAATAGTTGTTAGAAGCACCGATGAATGAACCTTTACAATTCATGAATCTGAATGTTTAGAGCATCTTCATGTGGTGTGATTATTAGTTAATTAGTTGTTAGTTTCATAGTTTTTGACTGTTTGTTTTGTGTTCTGTGCTTGATGCTTTTTTTTTCTTTTTTTCTTTCTTTCCTGTTCTTTTTTATCTGTTGTTTCATGGCACGTCATGATCCACATGCTTTCTTTTCCCTTTCAACCCTGTTTTTAAGGGGGCTTAGTGCAATATTTGATGACTGCATTTTCTTTATTTACATTTATCTTTCACAATGCCAGCAAGGCTCTGGTTTGTTTCTTTGAGCTGGGCAACTCAGCTGTCCTCTCAACACTCGCTGATTTACCTTGTGGAAGAATTCCGATTTATGGATACGAAAGGGAAAAGAGAGAAGAAGAAATGATTTTAGTTGCAATCAGTGTTGTGCTTAAATTTTGCTACTTGCAGTTGTTTTTTTCTTTCTTGTACCAGCATCTTTGTTTGGTATGTTTTGTCTGATCGCATGGATTTTATTTGATTTTTCAAGCATCCCATAGCTCAGACTAGTGGCAAGTTGCAGTACTTTGTCAGAGCTTTTTTTTCTTTTCTGTAATTTCTCGCACGACTGACTCTTACATCTGCGTTACGAAAACAATTGAAGCTAATAAGTCAAAAGATGATCTTAAAAAGAAAATAAAACAAAAACATTACAAGAGGATATTCAATGAATGCTTTGTTATTCTTGAGTATATTGCAATATTATCTGTAAAATGCGTTCTATGTTTGAATGGCTTACTATATAAAAAGTTTGTCTCTTTTTTTTTTGTTTCGCCTGTTTTTAATTCCTCTCCTCTTTTTTTATTTGTTTTTTTGTCGATACTTCACTCAACTATTGTAAATATATGAATAAAAATCATTACAACACTTCAAATCCTTGTGGGACATTTCCTTAATTGTTACTGGTGGAATGAAAACCACTAAATCAACGACCTACTACTACTGCTAATAAATTAAAAACAATAAATGCAAATGACAATAAAACTACAGTGCAGTGAGATAGGAGAAGTTGTGAGGCGCTCTTCTTACCCTTACTAGATCAAAAAAACAAAAAGAAGGGAAAAACAAACAAATGAATGAATGAAACGATATTCATCGAACTCCATTGCTGTTTCCTAAATAAGAGATCAGATCTTCTAATAATCTACCTGTAATTAATTGGTTTTACTATTAGTTTCAGGGTTGACAGACACTGGAGTCTCGTGATTGGGACGAATGATCGTGGAGCGAATTTTCCCTGATTTTGTGTCTTTAAAGTCTGTCAATGACTTCACTTTTGCTAAACGATCTAAAGGAAGAGGAGATACTGATGTCAGCTTTGGTCCAGGAAGAGAATCAGCAGTCAGTGAAATAATACTCGATCGATTCGATCTTCCTTCATAAGACTTCCCTGATGATTCTCGAGCTCGATCTTCATTCAGAAGTGTTCCATTCCGCTGCATCTCAACGTCTTCGCTATCAAGGCGTTTTCTCTCTTCGTTGAGACTAGAGTGCTTTGATTCTCTTCCATTAGCAGTTTGATATTTTATTGGCTCCAGAGGAGAAGTATCGACAATTTCTTCCGCATCATCTTCATTTTCATCTTCGCGGATAGATTCATTTTCAGTTATACTGAAATCCATTGAGATATTGCTAATAGCCTTTTCCAACTTATTATTGGTGGACACTTCCTTTTCGACAAACTCAGTAGGTTTGACAGATTTATTCGCAATTACTGTTTGTCTTCCTGCTCGAGTAGCAACACTCGCTAAGAGTTTATTCTCTACTGCAGCTTTTGCTTCAATAACAGCGCTACTTTTGGGTTGATTTGGTATCGTCATGGTTTGACGAGATCCTCGACCAAGATGTGATTTTTCCGGAGATTCTGATGCTATTCCATGAGCATCACCCGAAAAGCGGCTCGCGAAAGCGTGCGCTGTCTCTTTATCAGTAGCGCTATTTCTTCTCTGCTCAGAACTCCTGTTTTCGCCGTCATCATCTTCCGAGTGAGCAGTTGACTGCCCAGATGAATGAGGCTCTTCAGAAATCGCAGGAACGGTTGGGTTTGACATTCGCTTTTTCAACGAACTTTTACGAGGAAACAATAGAGGATTGAATGGATTTGTAGTAGAGATACCACCGTTGTCGCCATTGGTGAACATAAACCTCCCACTGCTTTGATCGTCTTCTTTCTTTTCTTCACTGCCTGAGCCGAGAACATGAGAGCTCATCGAATATCTTCCGCTGTTAGAGTTTTCAACTTCAAGACTATTGCCATTGGTTGTTCCACTGACCATCGTGCCTTCATCAAATGTATAAGATCTCGCTGATGTCAAAGCAGTAGCCAGCTGAGATGGAGAGGGGACCCCATTATTACTATCTTCTAATACTTTCTCCATACTTTCAATAATAGATACTAACTTCTGATCTAAATGAGTAGTAAAATTTTTAAATTTTTCTTCTAATTTTTTGTAAGACACATCATAGGTCTCTGCTTCTTTGTTCTCTCCACCAGGTAAAATAGTTTCTCGTTTTGCGCCGGTGATAATTTGAGTTGAACGTGTTGCTCGAGGGTTTTTATTTGTTGGTGTTCCTCCACTTTCATCACCTTTAGACTTTTGCATTTGTAAATTTAACAACCAATCTTTGATTTCTAATTTACTATTATTAGCTCGTTCTGTCTTTGTTGATAATACAAAAATTAAATCACAAGCATAGAGTTCAGTATCTTGTGGAGGATTCGTGAAAACATAAGGCATACGATTAGCCTTTGGACCGATACCCATAGATAAAACCCCACGATAGATGCCTAAAGGAATGACACCTTGAGCAGCTAATAACTGAAATAATGCGCCATATGTTTTCTTTTCAAGATTTTCTGGGATACTAATTTGATAGAGACAGGAATTGGGTATTTTCAATAGTTTACGTCGTGATTTATGCAAAAGAAGTTCTTGAGGTAAATCCTCTCTCTTCTTTCTCTTGACTTTGTTTGCTCCTGTGCTAGTTTCACTGTTCTTCCGCTTCCTTGGATCTTCTTTACCACTACCACTCCAGCTTCGACTTCGATTGCGCCCACTATTTGATTGTTCATCTTCATCATCTCCTTTTTCATTTTCTGACTCAGATGAGCTGGACGACTCATCAGATGAATTACTTTTGTCAACATGACCTAACTCCTCAGCCGCTCTTAACATTAACTGACTTCTCTCTATTTGATCGACGCCAGCTATCATTTTATTAATGACTTTAACAATTTCTGGATTGTAATAGGCCTGACAAAGAATTACACATGATCAGTCAACATGGGGTGTACTTACCTGACAAACTATCGAATCTAATAAACCTGTGGCGAACAAGGCACCAGCCGCAAACTGTGGAGAAAACTTTGGATCGTCGACTAAAGATGGATTCGAATGATCTTCCAAGTAACCGATGTTTGATTGATTAACAATTTCCACAATTACATGACATTGTGGATTCAAACGTTTTACATGTTGGTAAGTAAAGATTGCATCAGAATCCACTAAATTCTCTGAAGAATTCGTTTTATCTCCACCTTCTTGCTCATATGCTCCATCTGCAACAACAATGACAGTCGAGGCTCGAAAAATTCCAGCTCGTTTCAAATTTGCATCCTCGAGTGACGATCCTCGAACAAATAGCAATCCATCCAAGACTGAAATACGACGCCAAACATCCAAAGGAATCTCGAAGGGATGAAGAATAACGATGTATTTCATCGGCCCAAGGTGCTTAGAACGCAAGGGACGGAGTAGATCAAACACATTTCTTAAACTTCTTGCGATTATGATAATATGATGATTAATCGTTGGAACTTCAGTAATTACATCCTTTCTGATTGTTACATCCTCTAATTTGATCGGAGTTTTCCTAACGTAGTAATTAGCAGCAAAATGTTCATCCTCATAACGATGTACAACTTCTTGAAACGAATCAGATTTAATTCGTCTTTCTAATAAAGCTGATCGCTTTAAAGCCTTCCAACGACTTTCTTTCTTCATACTCTTACTTGTTTCTTCTTCTTCATCTTCACCTACAGCTTCTAATTTATTCACTACGACAGCAGTTCTTAATTTGTTAACATCTTTTAACGATGATTTCCTCCTTTCCATTACATTATCCGCTGCAGACTTCATTATATATGCAACACTTCCAAAATTGCGGCTCATTAACTGTAATGCAGTATGTTCAGTGTGAACAGGTGTTTCTTCTGTAAACGAAAGGTCCGAAGAAGCTGTATTCTTCGCAATTACGAAAGCCTGGATATCATATTCATCTTGCGAGGGGATCACAAAGGAACCTGGATTTAGAACTAATCGTGATGCACCGGCAACTTTCTTGTCTTTCAATTGTAATGCAAACAATAGGACACCTTTCTTCTCATACAATGCATATGATAATTCACTAAACTTGGCATTATCAAAAACCCGCGAAAGTTTGGTTATGTAGATTTCCCAATCACAACCACGAGAATATTCACTATACCACAGAGAAAAGGAAGAAACGAAGATTAGGTGTTTTAAGGCATTAGTGACTCATAAAACTTACTCGAACCAAGCCTTGGGTGAATTTCGAACTGTTTCTTCAGCGGAATCGCTTGTAGGAATATCTTCAACGGTTAGTCGAGATTCGTCAACATCGATCCCCTCATCCGAAAATGAAGTCAAAAGATTCATCAACAAAATATTCGCTCCAGGATAAAGTAACGCTTGAGCCATAGCTCCCATCTTTACTTCATTTAAACAAACAACAATATCAGAATCATCAATTTCATTAGTTTCTGATTTTGTCAGATGCCTTCGATTCTCTGGTTTTAATAGTTGCACACAATATAATATTCTTGGGCGGTAAAATGCTTGAAGATAACGCTTAATACTCAAATTTAATAAAATTGACTTTGCATCTTCTTCATCGGGATTTGAAGAGAATTTATTCGTCATAACAAAAATAGCTGAAGCAGTTTCTGCCTTTGCCCGTCTTAGATCATGATCGTTTAATGCTGATCCCTCTAAATAGGTCAAAGATAAGAAATACTCAGCACTTTGCATCAATAAAATTAATTCAACTGTAGGTGGCTTTGGTAAAAGGATTACAGCATTTAAACCATCATTTTCGTGGTCGTCGTGAAACAGTTCACCGAAGAAGTCCACAAGGGAAGTTGATGATAAATCTCCGCATATTATGATATGCTTCGCATTTCGACTCTTAGCTGTGTAGACAGATCTCATGTACACTGATTGTAACTTCATTTTTTCGATCAATTCGTTTGTCGCCACAGGGACAGATATCACTGCGCAACCAATAATGGACATAGCTAATACTCGACCCGCGGCAGTCTTCGGTGTAATGTCACCATAACCTAGACAATGCAAATCAACAATAAAAAGGAAACGAAAATGTTACTTACCGACAGTAGAAACTGTGACAGAGCAATAATACATCCAAGTATGAAACGGAAGAACTTGCGCATGTCTTTCTAAAATCTGCATGACTGCAGAAAAGAATAAAATAAATACTGCGGTAAAAATTCCCATCTGAGATGCATAGCGATCAACAGGGTCGATAATCCCAGAAAATTTAGTATAGCATCGTAATGATCTTAGAATACGAACAGGCCGGAAAACAAAGAATGAATACAACATTCCAATGTAAAAGGTATTTACAGGATTCAATTGAGGTAATTCCTCAGTTCTTGTTGATAACATCGATATAATTATTAAAATGTCCACCCATGAAAAGAAGCTAGAAGAATAACTGGGTAATAGAGAAGATGGGGTGATTGTATTACTTACCTCCAGAAATAATACACTTTACTGTCCGCTAAAAAGAGATTCAAAGCCCAATCGAATGCAAATATCGACACAAATACTAAATCAATGACATCAATAACTTTCCGCTGATTCTGATAGCTATTGTGACGGTCTAAAGCATAAGTTGAATGAATATAAACTACCGCCGATGCTATGCTAATGAGAATAATTAGATTTTCGTAGAGTACGCCAACTGCTGAATTTGACATGTATTTCTTAATAGTTATTCGAATATCCTCAAGAGTATCTACATCTTCCTCTGATTGAACTTTCATTTGTTCTAACGCGTACATATATTTGAAAGCATTCGTCTGTCTCATCAACGAGTTCCTCCTGATAAGTGACGGTTTCCCTCCATTTGGAGTAGTTGCAGGCTTAATATCCTTAGCGCTCTCACTGTCTGCCTTCAATGAATCACTGGCAGGCAGAACCTTTCGTTGTGAAACTTTATCGGGAGAGATCATGTTAAATCGACTTTCTTGCTACTACCTTCACAAATAATTGAATGAGAGGATAACTTAGTAAGGAAAGCCACCACTTTTAATTGCTGTCTGCACAACAAACAACATGAACTACTTAATTAAAAATGGAAATTTGATAACAAGATCATTCGTTACACACTCTCGCTATTAGCGACACCTATCTCCGAAAATACGAAAACTCGAAACATAAATCGTGTCTTCGTTCTGCAACTCTGTAAAAATGAACTGTAAATGAGTGCTTTGGTTCACTCCAATGATAAGATATTACTAATTGTAGCACACCCGGACGATGAAGTGATGTTTTTTGGACCTTTATTAGCTTCTACCCAGAGATTGTCGATTTTATGCCTGAGTACAGGTAATTATGAAGGGTTGGGGAAGACAAGAGTGGAAGAACTAAATAAATGTGCGGAAGTGTTTAATATTCCGAGCAGAAATGTAAGTATCATTGACCATCAAATGCTTCAAGATGGCATGGAAACACATTGGCCATTAGATGTGATTGAAGGGGTAGTATTTGATCATATAAAGTCGAATGAGTATAATAAGGTATGAATGATGAGTTCTCCGTCTTTCGCGTTCGTAATCTCTCTCGTTTTGTGAACTCAGATCTTCATCTTTGATGAATATGGGATATCTGGTCATCCTAATCATATCGCTGCTTCGCTCGGATCGCAAAAGGCAATTAAAAAACTTCGCACTTCCTGCCCTTTCTCACAATTAAAGGCTTATAAACTATCCAGTCGTAATGTTGTTCGGAAATTTTTGGGTATTTTCGAAGTCATAATAGTTCTTTTTTTATTTCGCGAGAGGTATTGTCTGCTTTGCTGGCAGCCATGGAAGATTGTTCAAGGAATGAAATGCCATCGCAGTCAATTTGTTTGGTTTCGTCAGATTTTTATCTTTATCTCGATTTACACTTATATCAATTCGTACAAAGAAGTAATTTAACCATTTTTATGCCCTGAATCAACGAGATAGCAGAAGGGACTCAAAAAACTTCATAACAAAAACGTCTAGCTCAATTAATTCTGATAGAAACTTTAAAATTTTTAATTCCCCTCTCAACCGGCTTCCGCCTCTGTAAAGCATGCTGATGAATTTAATCCCCTATTTCTTTTCCCAACGAAAATTGAAAATCATAAAAGTTATAAGCCTTTGAACTTTCTTTCTTTTTTTCAATGAATCTTTAATGATTACTCCGTCAAAAATTCATGAATTTCAATTCATTTTCGAATCATATGCTCTTAATTCGATATTGAATCAAGCGAAATTGAAATTTGATAATGCTAATTAGACAAAAGTTATGGACAAAAAACGATTCGAAACAAAGCTGTGTGCTTTGTTTAAAATGATCTACCGTATAGCGTAAAATAAAAACTAAAACCTATCAAAATACAAGATTGTCGTGTGAAAGTAAGTGGTTTTATTGCAGGTTGTCATCGCGTCATAGCAATTATAATAATTCGCTGGGATTTAACCAGGAGATAATTTTCTTCTTTCAACGAGAAAATGAAAGAAGACGGTAAGTAACCTTCTTTCCACTTCTCTCTTTTTCACACTGCTTTCCCTTTTAGCACAATTAACCTGTCCTATTAGCTATGAAGATCCTGACAATCAGTGGGAGAAGATCAAAGGGGTCATAGAAGAACGCTTACCTTTAAAGGAAGTGTTATGGAAAATCTCTGCATCTTCCTCAACCATTATTAACCAGCTTCCTCTTCGTTTCTTACCTTCTAGTGCATCTCTATTTAAAGATACTGAACATTCCTTTCGTTGGTTTTTATCTTCTTATGTTAATATATATATCTTTACTGCTGAATCGTTGGATGCATACAAAAGTTTGAAATCAGCGGTCAAAAGATGGGTGGAACAACAAAACTCTCCAAAAGGGTAAGTGTAAACCGGTTGTCAACAGGTTAAACTAATTTTAAACTAGGACACTTGGGAAAATTCCATGGCTTATACTATATGTTGCGACAAGCAACTACCATAGTGATGTTTATAACAAGGTTTATCAACGGCTATGCAATGATTTCTATCTGGTTAAGCCTGGGGACCGATCAGTATTTATGCTGTTACCACCAACCTCCGGGAATATGAACCAAACATCTGTACACTTTCTAACTCAAGTTAATGAATGTTGCAATGACTTAATGTTCAAATTAAAAGATGGCATCGTAGCCTCTTTCCAGCATCGAGCGAACTTATATGACCAAGACATTCGCAGATTAGAGATGAATCGCGGGGCTGCGTCGTATGATTTTAAGCAAGTTTTTCTAGTTCGTGAAAGTTTAGCGTTATTGTATCAAATGATGCAGCTGTCTGATATGGCCTTAGGACAGTATGAAGAATTAGAAAATCTCATTAATGCAGTTCCTAGGCAAAGCCTTCCAGACAATGAATGGCCTATGGTGGCACCTGAACCTTTTAAATTAGATAATAAAGAGAAGGATATTAGTAGTAGCAATAATAGTAATGTTAATAGTAATGGTAGTAGTAATAAGGAGAAAGAGAAAGATTGTATGAGTGATGCCATACGTAATGGTGATGATATTGTCTCTTATTCGATCAATTTAGCAAGAATGAAGATTTTGAAGAACAAACTTGGTTTTTGGGAGCTAAAACGGTATATCTTTAGTCGTCAGATGTTCTTTCTTGTGATTTTGAAGAGACCCGTTGTGTTTGCTCATCGTGCCTTGAAGTTCTTGGCTATCTGCACGGAAACTCTGGACGAGAGGTATCGCACGGCAACTTTGATAGATTATTTCTTAGATGATCCCAGCAATCCAATGGTTTTCCCCTCAAAAGAATCTCTCCATGCTATGTTACGATTACGGCAGCTTGATTGCTGGGCTTTATCCGCGAGTATTAAGTTAATACGCGTGTGCCGTGATTTAATTGACAGGATATTCGAAAATGATTCGAATATATCTCTCACCGCAACATCGTCTTTATCAACGAAGAGCAATAATGGAAATCATACCTATCCCTCCGGCAACCTTCTTCAAAGTCCTCCATCGTGGGATCAATCCTCATCCAATGTGTCTCAAACTGTACAATCTTTGATGTCGTTGGAAAAAAATCGAGAAAATAGTCCTGGAAGATTTCCAATCACCAACAACACCGTACCCCCAGGAGTTTCAAGTTCAAATCCTACGATGAGTAGCTCTCGCTCGTTTAATTTTAGTGAGCATTATGGTGATCTCCTGACTGATCAAGGAAATCGATCTTCAAACGGCGATAGATCCACTGTTTGTAAAGACGCTTTTCCCATAATCTCTGAATTGTTGGAATTTGCTTTAGCGAGATTTCAGCGACTAACTTCGGTCATTAAACATGTACGGAACTATCATCCGCACCTTATTGCCGAGAGCATGAAGCCTCATATTGATCCACCAGCAGCCGAACCAGGATCTTCCATCACAAAATCAACTGCGATAGAAGATGACGAAACCTTATTCCAGTTTGACGATCCTCATGATCCTACCCGAGAGACCATTATCGGTTCTGATCAAAATGACACAAGCAAGACTGTGAAAGACCAAGAACAAGTGAAATTTCGTAAAGCGAAGAATTATTTTTCTTTATTTTATGACCAAGGTAAAGGAACATCTTCAACAGAGTTGTTACAGAGAGAGTTGTTTGATTCTAGGATTTTACAAGAAAATAACCTTGAACACGTAAGACTTCCGTTATTGTGTTTCTAATATTCATTTATTTCCTTGGAAATAGGCATTGCAATACGGTCTAGTAAGTCGAATTCGCTCTGTTAGTCACTTTTGGGCAAAGCTGTATTTCGTCGATTTAAATAATACAAGCGGTTATCCTTCAGGTATGGAATTACTCGAAATACCTTTTTTTTCCAAAATTCATCTTTTTTGAATAGAACCCATGCCTTTAGAGGATTTTGTGACTCTTCAAGCAGCATCTTTACCTAAGAACCAAGTTGAAAAAGGGAGAATATTAGAAGTATCCATCGCACTATTCTTCTATAAATCGTTCTATGAAATGCAAAATTTATCGCAAAGGTGATTTTCTTCTTTTTCTTTCCTTTTCTTTTCTTTTTTTCTCACGAGTTAGCTTTCACGTTTAGATATCGTTTTTCAACCTCTTCTAAATTGAGGATTGTTGAGATTTTAACCTGTGTCGAGCAGCATCAAATTCTTCTTCTATTTGTGCGCAATTTACTACAGCAAAATTCCCAATTAAACGCTTTAACTTCATTTACTGCAAATAGTATGTCCACTAATCAATCGGCTAAAATTGAAATTCCAAATGAATTAAAACTTTGGCTTTTTCAGGTTTTTCTTCATTCTGCTGGAAGATTAGAAAATCCTATCGAATATCGAACTTCGTTATCTTGGTTTACCCTTTATGAATATTATAATATTTATCGAAAAAGCAATCGTTTTGTTAAATCAACAGCTGAAAACCCAAATTATCGTCCTTGTTTATCTCATGCAGCAGCTCCTATTCATACATTAATACAATCCATATCTTGGTTTGAACGATTAATGGATTATTCTTCAAAACATTACTTTAGCTTAGAAAATAAACCAATTTTTATAGAAGCAAGATCTATGATAACACTTAGAAATTTCTCCTTTGGTCAATTAACTGAAGAGGATGAAGGAGAAGGAGATGACCAACAATCTTCTCCAAAGCGTCGGTGTTTCATAAAAGGTTATGAATTAATTAATGAAGAACGTTATCCAGCAACTGCTTTACAATATGTTTGTGATCATAATCGTTTCTTATTATCAATTCATTTATTTTCGCATTTCCAGTTTCCTGTTGTTGCTGATAATATTAGTTTAATATTCAAGAAGATTCACTCAGAGTCTTTTAAAAATAATTTTGGCATTTTGTATTCCATTCCTAGTGTGGAAGAAGTCAATGGAGTAAATCCCAATACTGCTTTCGGAATTAATCAACCTTTGCCGACTCCTCCAAATCCTGCGACGAATGGAATTGGAAGCTACGTGAACAGTAATCCTGGCAGTTATTATGATAGTTTCTTGGAATCCCACCTTCAGCAGTCTTCTAAGAATCAAGCAACAAATAATGGGAGTTCCTCTCCTTTCGCGACAAGTCCAAAATCGCCTTCGTATTACAAGGAAAAGTTTTCTTCTCAAGATGGGAATTCATCTGCATTCGAGAAAGATCAAAATAATTTTTTCTCATTAGGTAAAGATGAATTATTATTTAGTCCAGTCGGGGTGAGTGCGAGAGGCGAAACCGAAGAAGAAGCGGAAATTTCTATGAAATATTCCCATGATTCGAATCATGAGGTCGATGATAATTCTACCATCGCAGGAACAGAGAAGATTATTATTTATCCTGGTGATCAAGAACTTATATTTGAATTTTTCCCTTATACTTTAGGAGAATATGCTTTGGATCGATTTTATTTAACAATTAATAGCTCCATTATCTTATATAATTATCCAATTCTCAATCAGTTAGCATTAAATCCACAACAAATTCAACGGCCTTTGTCTTATAAAGATATTCCACTTAATCATGAGGCTATACAAACATATTTTGATGAATATCCTTTAATCCGAATTGTAGAGCCAGAAAACGTTATTTATCCAACGATCCAATCTTCGATTCTATCTCCAATATCACAGAAGGATTACTGTGTTGTGACCTTTGACATTAATCCTAATGATAAAATTGAAGAGTTTTTGATGATTTTCCCTTCTATGGAGACTGTAGAATGGATTCATCGAGGCAAAGGAGTCATTTTGGAGACTGAAAACTACAGTTTGATGCCTAACAATTATTATATGTCGAGTGGAAATACGAGTGCGCGGCCAGAATCCCCAAGCAATTACAGTAACGGTACCCCCGTGCAACCACGAAGCAGTTTAAGTAGAAATTTATCGCCGTTTGCGGATCCTCCTGATGCACCGGAGAGGATGAGTTCAATTCACCATCAAAGTAGCTTTAGCACATTTTACACTTCCAGCACTAAGAAGACGCGCACTACAACTGGTAGCTTTGCAATGAGATCACGCGGAAATACTTATGACGAAGTAAATGGGAATAAAGAAAGATTTCATTTACAGATTCTTTCATTTTCTGAGTGGAAGTTCTACTTCATTGAAGATGATACTCTTAATCAAAACCGCGACCGTGAGGTTGAAATCCCCAGTAACAAGAATAATAAAGAGTTCAAAAGTTTACCAGTGACTTTTTCTTCGATTTCAAGTTATGCCTCGGAAAGTGTAGCGACTATTAGTAATATTTCCGGTAAAGGAAAAGTGATGATTTGCATTCCATTCATCCCTACCGTGAGATCACAGAATCTTTGTGATCCTAAAGATTTATTATTTCGATGCACGATTAATTTTCATCTTCAGTTACAAGTTCGTCGAAAGTTATGCAAAATTCCCTTACAAATCTTTAGTCAAAAGACTTTATTCTGTGGTCAGTTGTTAACAGGACAATCCTCATCAACGTCTATATCTGTAGTATCTCCTTCTCCATCCTTGGCGTTATCTCCGACATCTTCCACACCATCGCCTCAACTTGTGACAAAGTCTTTGATTACCCTACAAATAGAGTTATCGAATTTGTTTGATTATTCGTTAGAGTTGATAGGTTATCAGGTTATTTCTTCTGGTGAAGGAGGAAGCAGCAGATCAGTTAGCAATCCAGCAGAGTTATTCACACTTCAACAAGGATGTGATGAAATTCCTTGCATCCAAAATGCTTCTTTATTATCAACCTCAAAAGAGAAGCGAAGCTCTGGAGTTGTTATGGATAGTGGGGAATCATTTATGTGTAGTTTGATGGGATATTGCAAAGGTATGTGAAGATTACTATTTCGATTTTCTCTTTTTATGTTCTTTTTATTAATTAGATGTGAACTTTCTCCTGCAAGTGCGATTTTATTTTGTCCGAGGAGATGCTCTCACAGATCATGATATTTACAAAGACCTCGTGTTCTCCTATGACACATCTGTGAAAATTAAAGCCAACAAGACCTTTTCCAATCAATTCACCTATTCGCTACAACAAGATATTGGAAACAGTCCACAGACACCAAACTCCTTAGGTGACAGAAATATTGCCTCTGCTTATTTAGGAAAGATATTCATTGTGGAAGGTTTGCTTACTTTCCATATAGTGTCGAAATCAAGTTTATTAAATATTTACTATGGTGACAACATGAGTACTAATCTAAGCGCTGACAAAGATATTAAGAGCATTAGTGGCCGCATTTTCGTTAATGGGATTGATAGATGGTGGGAAGTTTCTGTTGCATGTAATCAACATTGGCTTACAGTAGGGATGAGTATCGATGTCGCATTGATCAACTCAGAAAAGGTGGAATTAAAAGTGCGCTTAAAACTTATTCCTTTAATTGTGGGGAAAATCCCTTTCCCAGGACTTGAGGTAAGAAAGCGAGCATCTTATCTTTATTTTTATTCATGTTTACCTTCAATCTGAAAGGTGAAGTCTCTCCAAAAGTTAGAAAAGTCAGAGAAAATTGAAAGACAATGGATCATCTATGATGAACATGTCTCTGAAGTTGAGGTATTAAGCTCTTTATTTTCACCTTCCTCAAAGAAGTTACGAAAATCAAGTCCTTTAATTGTATACGATGAAACCGAATAGAAAAATGAAGAAGATATTGTAAGAATACTATCGTTTGAATTGATCTTCTTCTATAATGTAACCTTTAATTTCCCTCTCATCGTTCTCTTCAAATCATCAAAGCTTTCACCTGAGGTTTTTCGGATTTTGCAGGTTTGGGTATTTTGGGGCGGGCAGGCCAGGAGGAATGGGTGGAGAGCATGATGATCTCATAATAATTTTATCAACTTGTCAGTGATCGCACAAGCTTGTGTCTGGACTTAGGTAAGAAGATGTTACTTCTATGCTTTTTGAGAGATTGTGATGTAGTTAATCTTTGATTGGAATTTTTTTGGTTTTCTGTAGTGCCTTAATTGTGATTCAAGATGCGTCATTTGGCTGCTTACTTACTTTTGGTTGTTGGTGGAAACGCTGCTCCTACCGCTGAGGATGTCAAGGCTTTACTTGGTGTTGCCGGTATTGACGGTGAAGAAGAGCGCTTAACTCAGTTACTCGCTGATTTGGAAGGAAAGGACCTCAACGAATTAATCACTCTTGGCAAGGAGAAGTTAGTCGTTGCTGGTGGTGTTGCCGTCGCTGCCGGTCCAGCTGCTGCTGGCGCTCCTGCTGCTGGTGGTGCTGCCACTGAGGACAAGCCTGCCGAGAAGCCAAAGGTCGAGGAAGTCGATGCTTTGGACGGTGGTATGGACATGTTCGGCGGTGGAGGAGGAGCAGGAGGAGACTATTAAACAGTCTTGATCTGACGTGTATCTTCCCAAACCTCACTCACTTCAAGGGATGCATAATCGCGTTCCACCAATAACATAATCAAACAACAAACCCCAATTCTTATTATCACTTTACACAATTCCAAAACATAACTGGAAAGAAGGAGAAACGAAGAGATAAATAATACATTCAAAACAATACACAGAAAAACAACTACAATACCATAAAATACAAATAGAGTGATTTCTTCTTTTAACTTGCTACCCCATCGTAAGGAGTGAGGCCTTGGATATTCTCAATAGTGTCGTCAGCTCCATGTTCGATCAAATATTCTGCAATTGCACCTTCAGAATCAAATGCGATGGCAAAGTGTAAAGCCGTATTACCCAAAGCATTTTGATGATTGATCTTTGCTCCTCGCAGTAATAACATCTCCACTAATCTCTTATTCGAGTTCTGACAGGCAATCAGAAGTAAAGTGTTTCCTTTCTCATCCTCTGCATCGATTTGGAAACCTAAATTCAATGATTCTTCCACGCGCTTTACGCGACCATTACGAGCCTGACTGAAGACAGCATCCAGCGATGGTACACCCATTTCCTCTCTCGCAACATCTGCTTTCTCTTCTCTTTCGACAGCTTCTTTCAACTGTTTCTCTTGTTGTGATAATGGCTTTAATTTCTCTCGTGAAAGAAGGATCTTTCGGACATGTAACTTATGTTTGATACCAAGCACTTGAATCAAATCTTCCTCACGTAGCTCCATTAAGAAAGGACCATCAACAGATCCCTCCATGAAAGCTTCCACATACTGAGACAACGAGAGAGTGTCCAGCCAACGAGATACGTCGCCGACAGTCCATGTTCGCACATTATCTGGTAATGGTTGTGATGAAACTTTCTGAAACTCTTTCTTCGCCTTTTCTGCCAACTATAACAAACGATCAAAACAATTACAAACATACTATGGTCAAACTTACCAATAATTCTTCCTTCTTCTTGCGTATAGATGCTTCGATGTAATCATCAGCACCGAGCGTAAGTTTCTTGACACTTGGAAGATTAGCAGCAGAGGCGGCAGCAGCAGCGGTTGAAGAAGCATCAGCAGAAAGTGCGATTGCCGCAGATGTTGTATCAGCATTCATATCACGCAATGATTTCAACATATTAAGTGATGAGAAATAAGACAATGACATCGACATGAATTGGAATTTCATTAATTCTTCTGTTTGAGTGAACATTTGATGTGACCTCTTTTCATGTTCTTTCGCTTTTTGTGCGGTTGCAACAGCCGCGGCTGCAGTTGTTGCTGTTGCAGTCTCTAATTCTAATCCTTTCTCTCGCAGCTCATCTAACTCTTGCTTCTGCTCTAATAATAATTGCATCAAATTTTTCTGAAGTCGTTGGAATTCACGATCTTTTCTCTCTCTTGTTGCTTCCATGTCAGCAAGAGATAATTCTAATCGTTGTAATGCTTTCTTTTTCTTTTCAACTTCTTGGAAAACATTAGCGAATTCAATTTCAAGTTCTTGTCTCTTTTTCTCTCTCTCAGAGCGTTTTAATTGAATTGTCATTTCTAATGCATATGCTTCAGCTCGTCTTCTTCGTTCTAACATTGGATCATTGTCGTGATTTGATTCTTTTCCCATCACAATCTCTTTGTGCCCACGCTTTGCGGTCCGTGGCATACCAGAGGCATCTTCAATTCCAGCATTCAGTAATTGTCGCTCATGAGTAAGAATCTGCAAGTCTCTTTCAATTTGATCAATTTCTTGTAGTTCTCTTTCTAAGATGACTAACTCTTTTTCACTTTCTTTCAACTCTGCATGAATGTGCGAGATGCGCGACTCAGCTCGTTCTTGCGCACGATGTAAAGCATCAATTTCTTCTTGTTGACGCTCGAAGGCAGCTTTACTCTCTTCAATAAACTGCAATCCTAATTTAATTCTTTCTGGACCAGGTTTGGTCATTTCCCACTGTCTTCTCCGCTTCATTTTCTTTCTTCCCAGATAACCACGATAAACACGCTGGATTTCAATAGCAGCCAAAATATGAATTCTCAAATTGCGATATTCTTCCTTCGCAACCTTCATTCGCCACATTGATTGAATTTTTGCGGCTGCTGTATGCTTTCTTTTCAATATTCTCAATCTTTCTCTCTCCCTCTTCACAGCTAATCTGCCTAGATGACCACGGAAGACTCTTTGGACCTTTATGGAATTAATCCAGCGGCGTAGTTGATGGAAATATTTGCGATCGGCGTAACCTCTGTAAACTCGTTGAATTTGGGTCGCACTGAAAAATCCTTTCATATTCGTGAGATAAATCGCTCGAAGTCGTTTAAATCTTCTCCGTCCTAAGAAGCCTCTGACAACTCTTTGAATATGAACCGAAACTTGTTGTTTCTTCTTCGCTAACTTTCTTTCGGCATCCAATCGCTTTGCTCGGTTTCTTGAATTAAATCCACGAACAATACGTTGAATTTGGATGGTGCATTCATTCTTAAGGTCTTCAAGTTCTTCGTAAGATAGTTGTCGAAGCATTTGATCACGTTCTAATTGCCTTTCCGCCATTTGTCGTTTAATTGATTCAAATTCCTCAACTGTTAGTTCACCGCGTTTTCGTGCTTCTTGCTCGTCAATTACCATTTGATCAAGCTTAGAGATAATATCAGTACCTTCAGTTAAAGCCTTTGGAAGATCTTTAGGTCTTTCATAGTGCATTGGAGGAACTTCTTTGATTGGTGAAATAGATGCTTCGATGAAATCGACAGGTGTCTGGGGTCTTGTATGTGGAGGAGAAGGAGCTAACTTAGGAGAGGGAATCGAGACAACAGGGCCTTCATAAGGCTCCACTAAACCTTTGGCCACCAAGTCATCTTCAACCTCTTGCATTTCTAAGCGTCTTTGCTTCTCGGAGAAAATCCGTTCTTTTTGTCTTTTTTCTAGCTCAGACGATAACTGCTTAAGAAGTTTCTCATCTTCTTCAATTTCTTTCTTGTGACTGATTTCCTTAGCCTTTCCTTTCTGTTTTACCTCTTCTGGTTGTTGCGAAGCTTTGAGTTTTCTCAGTTTTTCTTCTAATTCTAAGTATTCTTGTTGTTTCTTTTGAAGCTCCAATTCCAGAGCCAAAGCGGAATCAACATCAGGAACATTAGAAATCCATTCCTTCTGGGTTTTCTGCTTTCTGGTGGCAATGACAGACTTATCCATCACACCATCTGTTTTCTTCTCAGGTGAGAAAGGGAGTGGTTGGCTGTTCTCAGATATTTGCTTGCTATCCCAAAACGGTTTTAATTCTTCGGGTGGTTTAATTAAAATTTCTGCAGATTTCGTAGAATGAGGGGAGCTAATATCGGTTGTAGGAGCCTTCGGTGGGAAAGAAGAGAAAGACTTGCTTTTTGTGCTTGGTAATGATTTTGGACTTTCTTCAAGATGCAATTTGTCTGGAGTTGAGCCCTTGATAGAGGTAGGATTTTCCGGAATAGCTGCGCGAAGAATATTGTCAATAGCTTCGTTGATATTAGCTGTTACTGGAATTTCGTCTAAAGAAATCTTTGGTTTCCCGACTGAGAGTAGTTCAAATGTATCCATAGGTCCTTCTTCGGTCTTTGACTCTAAAGTGAAGACTAATTCTGGGGTCTTCTCCTTGTCTTTGACTTTACCTTTGTTTGACGAAGTTGCTAATGTTTCCTCTTCTATGACTGGTACAGTAGAAATCGGATGAATGGAAGGAGGGGGAGCTGTGAAGCCAACATATTCATCAGTGGGGCATGCTAACGCATCAATTAAATCTAAAACTGCCGCTTTATATTCTTGCTGAATGATATGACCTGCCCGAGCCCACATCACGAAAGCACCACGCGGATTTCGAATAGCATCAAATAACATTCTGATGCCTTGTTTCCCTAAAGTGCTGAACTTGGCATACGTATCTGAACTCGTTGACATTTTGCCGACCCATTGGGCATTGACATCAAAAGCTTGGCTTCTTAGGGCTTCAGATGGAACATTCAACATGTGTGACCAAAGGTGCTTAGAATTTCTTCCGACTAAAAAATTGTCGACGTTTGACGCATTCACCAAAATATTTTCCGTCGACTGCAAAACAACGACAGGGACCTGAATTGGTTGAAATCTTGTCGCGAAGGACAGGTCTTTGTTATTTACTGGCCTTGCATTAATATCAGGAGATAAGCCACCACGATAATCCTTATGAGCTAAACAACCACGAGTGATCTTAACTCTACCATCATTAGTGATCGGATTGGAAACTGCAGTGTAAATGTTCAAAGCTAAGTTCGGGTTTACCTTTGCTAAATAATCTTCTGAGAAAATAAATCGACTCCAATAGGAAACAGCGATATCTGGGCGATTTAATGGTGTTGACTCGAACACTTGATGTGCTGCGTGCAAAATTGAAGATAACTGAGCATCAGGATAGAGAAATCCATTAATGGTAACAATGGATCTTAGACTATCTCGATAAAGCTCATGTTGGGCATATTTTTGACAAAAGGCAGCAGCTATACAAGCACCATTTCCAATACCAACAAGATGAAAGGGTCGCGAAAGCAAAAAATCGCCTGCTTCTTCAGCGTGAGACAATAATTCATGAATTCGATCAGCTATCCAATCATTATTAAAAATAGGTTCAACTGCGCCGCGTTCCTTTTCAGCAGGGGTAAGTCTGGGCCAAACAGTATGAGCTTGACCAGGATAATTGAAACATAGAAATTGGCAGCCTTCTTCATGACGCTGGACTATTGGCTTGAAAAATATTGAAGTTCCATCGTAAGTGTCAAAAAAATCATGAATAACCACAAAATTGCACTTATCAACCAGCAAAGAGAACTTGCCCATGACGATGTACGGCATTCGAGAGATTCCATCACTACAGCGAACTTCCTTTGGCTTTCCAAAGATTCCAACGCTTCCTTCGATGGCAGTTTGTGCCGACAAGCGATCGGTTGCTTTCTTCTGCATTGCTTCAAGAGCTTTCTTGTCTCGCTTTGAAATCTTCGCTTTCTTCATCTCTGCTGAAGTTGTGTTATGATCGTCTTTATTTGTCGAAGAGTCTAATATATTTGGTGACGGGCGTGGGTCAAATTTGCTTAAAGTTCTGGAATTAATTGATCGTTCTCCTTTATGAGTATCCTTATAGCTTTGAGGTAATTCTAAAGACGACGAAGCGAGGGAACTTTCCATAAGAAGGCCAGAATCCAGACTCTTATGTATCGCTGACTGCTCCTTTTTCTTTGAGCCTTTCAAATTCCCACTTTTGCCACCACCAATAGGCCCTAATGGGACTTCTTCTCGACTTATGCGTGGAAATTCTCTGACTTTATCAGCTTTCATTTTTTCTAGTTTTTGAACAAACGATAATTCTTCCTCTGGGGTTCCAATTCGACGGGAAGGAAAACCTTGTAAACTCGAAGAGGTAATTAGAGGTGCTTTTGGTTTCGTTAGAGGTTTCATAAAGCTGGGGACTTCCGAGACAGATGAAACCAAACTCGCTTCTGTATTAGCTTTGACAATTGAAGTCATAGGATCAATTCGGTGATGCGTTTCCCCTCTTTTATATCGAGCAGCATGAGCTATGCCATGCACCCAGGCACAGAACTTTGAAGCACAATGACTTACGGGGAGGACATTTTCTGGTCGGAATAACGGATTATCAACGTAGGCTTCCACCAGTCTGAGACGTTCATCAGAGACATTATCGATATTAAATTCCTTTAACATCACCAAAAACGCTTCTCCACCACTTAGTAAGCGATAAGACTCCTTAAAAGACATCTTTTTGCCTGTTAAAAGAATCATAACGGCTTCAATCACAACCTCTACAGCAGCAGGGGGTTTAACCATTGTGCGTATTTCAGCAACATCTAACTTTGTTAACCCTTCAATTGATTTCATGGCTTCCTGTAAATTTCTATAGTTTTCATTGTTCAGAGGATCTTTGGCTTTAACAGTAGATTGAGTTGGGGAATATAATCGCTTTTTCCCTCCAAGAAAGCTTAGCGTTTCCTTCTGATGAGATGTTAAACTCCCTTGAAAAAATTCTTGCACTTCTTCCTTGGAAGAAAACTCAGTTGCAACAGAGTGTGAATCGTCAAGATTTCTTGTACTTCCTAACCCGCGCCTTTTCTTGGAGGAATGCAGGTTACGATCGTCTGCAGACTTTTGCCGAACTGCTACCGCCTTTGCTCTTTCTCGATCAATAATCGTGTAAACTTGAAAACAATTCGAACAGACTGGTACCTGTTGATGGTAGTATCCAGCGAGCTTTCCTCCGAGAGTGACATCGGTGTAGTTATCATCAAGTGAGTATAAACCTTCTTCACCTCGCATATGGCGATCCAAAGCCTGTCTAACCAACGGCATTTCCTGTCTTGCCTGAATAATAGATTTATATGTAATTCGATAATCTGCTTGTAATGATTGTGATTTGTTGGTTTCATATCCTGTTTCTAACAAACCGGCTTGAAACAGAGCTTTTTGATAATCCATCTGTCCTTTGTTTTTCCCTTTCTTCACAATTGCAGACGAAGCAGTAGTTTGCATAGCATGTAAATTAAAATGACAAAAATCGCCTTGACACCCTACCAGTTGGGAGCTTCCTAAGATTGCCGTTTTATTGCCAAATGGAACGTCAGCACTTAATGTAGAATTTGGAATCCTCTCTAAATTTGCTATAGTCTCATAGCCAGCGTTGTTACTACGGCTATCAGGTCTTTTGCGTTGAGATTTAGAGGATTGTGGGGGCGGATTTGTATAATAACTATCAGTCGCGCGATGCTTAGAGTTGGGACTCTGCCAATATTATGATCAGAAGAAGAAAATTCTATATAAATATCACTCACTCTTAGAACTTCCTCAACGAATTCTTCTTTTATTGGTGAATTACTCCTTGTTGCGCGCATTTTTAATCGCTCTTCTGAATTTTGAGGACCAAACGATGCAACACTCATAGAAGAAATGGAAGAGTTAAAGCTTGGTGCATCCAATCCAGAAAATGCAGGATCTCGATCTTGCAGATGAAATTCATCACTAATTGATTTCCATGATCTTGCAAGCTTATATTGCTCAGGAGAAACAGCCCTAATTAATGATTGTTGGAGATAAGAAGAATTGAAAGAATATTTGAAACCAAGCTTACCTGCTTGACGGTCGACTTCGAGTTGTCGACGAAGCACTAAAGGGTTTGATCGTGGATTTTGGCTTATCCATGGTTTTATATCATTAGATCATGGACTTTCCCCTCAATAATTCACTCTTTTAGAGAAACCGTTACGGGCAGGGGTACTGCCCAAACCCGTTAAATCGCAACTTACGGTGTAAGTTTCAGTTTTGCCAATGCAAATTATTGTTTTCTGGCGATTATGCTTATTCTCTTTGTTGGTTCCTGTAAGTTTGACTGCTAATTTCTGCAATCTAAGTGAAAGCTATGGAAATTTTGAGAGAAGCTCAGATTTAACTTATGCAATCGCGCTAACATCTATTCCACCAAGATTCAAGTTTTTGACCATTCCAATATCATCTTGGATCAATCAGGTTCTCCCGCCAGATAGAATATGCTTGTTTATACCTAAGTTTTATAAGAGGTTTAAGAGAAAAGACAACCAAATCCCTTACAATAACTTGCAAGATATTCGAAAGCAATTATCTGCTAACCCTCAGTTAGAAAGAAGTCTTGTAGACCAAATGATTCGAATTGTTCCAATGGATAAAGATTGGGGACCAATTACACGTTTTGTTGGTGTTTTAATGGAACCGTCTGACTTACGTTCTGAAAGCTCTTGTTATGGCACACGAGAAAAGCTCCCTGACTACTGGATTATCGGCGATGATGATGTCAGATATTCGCCTTACACAATTTTAAAATACAATTACTACCTTCAAAATTTTGAATCTCTTTGGAACGGTCAGAAATCTGTGAAAGTTGACAGTTCTGTACTCACACAGTTCGTTGAGACATATCGTATCTTCTATCATCTTCACCAGAGCAGAGAAGACACTCCAATTACCCCTAGGCATTTACAAGGGGTTGATACTTATCTTTTCTCGACTGAGCTTCTGCGTGAACATAGGAAGGCTTTTTCTGTTTTGCACTATCAAATAGCATCGAAGATAATTTTGCAGTTTCATAAAGATTTTTGCCCTGAAAGCTTTTACCAAGATGATTATTTGGTATCTTTTCTATTTTCTCTTGCAAATGTTTCAATCTACAGTATTTGGAATAATGATAAACTGACAGAGCATATCGATAATGTTTCACTAAGCAATTTTCAAATGCATCGCGATGGACATGTCTTTCGCAGAGAAGAGAGGACAAAGTCTTGCATCTATTCTTACGCTCCTTCTATTTATTTGAATTTCATATCTTCACACGTCTTTCTTGATTTGTAATTTCAACGAAAAGTCTCTCTACTCAGCAACGTAAATTTGAGCGAAGCCCAGAATTTGGGCGATTGGGCGGGCGAAAAGAGGAAAGAAGAAATCAAATACAACTGTGCTCTGTTAGGCTTTATCCCTTTAAATCACACAAGATATCAGAGAATGGCTGCTTGGCAACACGTCGTTTCGGTGGGTGGATAGATGTTTGAATGTTTATCGAGGAGTCTGACTTGTTTTCTAGCTTGCACAACAGTTTCAAAAGAACGTCGAACATGAGAAACTATCTGCAGCAGAATCACAACTCAAGGAGTTGAAGGTACTGTTTCGATATTCCAAAATTCAAGGTGCATTTCTTTTTTACTTGTTCGTAGGAAGTAATCCTTGAACTTGATTCGCTTCCTCCAATCGGTTTAGAAACCCCAAATGCTGCACAGGAGAGAATACTATTCGCGCAAGTTTTAGAGCATGCTGTCATATTATCAATTCATCAAAAGGATAAATCTGCATTTCAAAAATACATTACTTCCCTTCGTCCCTATTATACTCAATACGGCATGTATGGAAACATCTCCCCCATTGTCTTCGATTATCCTCATTTCCTTCTATAGTGTCGACTCCAGCCCTTCGAATATCACGTATACCGTCATTGGATTGAATTTGCTTTATCTTTTAGTTGAAAATCGTCTTGCTGATTTCCATTGCGAGGTAAGGCGTCAACTTCTTATTCTTCTCCACACAATTAATGTTCTTCCTAGTTGGAGTTACTTTCATCTAACAGTCGAAATCATCCTAATGTATTATTTTGCACACAATTAGAGAAACATTTGGTTGTTGGTGCCTATGATTCTGTTCTCACAGCTGCTGCTCAACCTCCCGTCCAACTTTATTCTTTCTTCTTAGTTTCCTTATTAGAGACAGTGCGAATCAATATTGGTGAATGTCTCGCTGCTGCCTATACCACTATCGCAGTGAATTCCGCAACCCAGTTACTTATGTTTAATAATCCACAGGTACTTAGAGTGACTGCATTCTAACTGTTTCTTTATTTATGTGTGTAGGAAGCGTTGGCTTTTGTCCAGGAAAATTATCCTGATTGGCAGTTGCAAGGTGATAGAATTATAATTTCAGGCGAAGTAAAGATAAAGAAAGCCACAGAAATTCAATCATTAGGCTTAATATCACAAACCTTATCTTATGCTGTTGAGCTTGATAGAATCGTGTAATCATAAAAATAATCTCAATATTTTTTAAAATTTACCTCACGGATCACTTGCCGATACACCGATATACCGATACAGCAGATCGTTGGTGAGTTTTGATTTGTGTAGCCATGATGATCACAACTGACAGCTTATTCCTCGTCTTTCTTATATGTTCGTTTCTAATTTGTGAGGGTTATCAATCATATTCCCTCTGTAGTCGGAGCAAGTTTCGAAAGAGTTTTGTTGTTAAGGATGAGACTGAAGGGGTCACTCATAAGACAAAACGTCAAGATACGTGTATTGTGATACTTTCGGGGGTGGTTGGAACAGATGCCCAGGAATTTTATTTGCGGGATGGTCACTATCGCCAAATCTTCCCGGTAAGTAGTTGACATTCTATTAAAACAACTCCTCATCCTTCTGCTTCTTCTTAGTTGGGGATTACTAGTTATTTTAACCCTATTTTCGATTCTGAAAAAGAAAATTCGGACAAGAATACCTTATGGATACCATCAGAAGCCTTTGATGATCTAGCGAAAGATAATATAAGTCTTTTTCAGAAGGGTCGAATCATTCACGCAGTTGGAACACTTCTTTGTAATCACTGGATTGATAAAGCAACTGGAGAGGATAGAAAGCAACTTCGCTTTCGAGTTACTAAAATTCTTAAGGCTGAAGATTTTGAAGTTTTAAAGAGGATTTTATCTACAGAAACATTTACTCAGCAGACAGAGAAAGTCCTTAACAGTAATCACAAAGAGGCAGCTGAAAACCCTACCCCGGCTGCATTCTCTCGTTCCTCTCAGAAATATTCAAGTTTACAAGTATCAGATGCAACAGGAGATGCTTTCGTTAAGCAGGACAAAACTTCTTCACCAGTATCATCATACGCAAACCAAAATAAGAAATCAGCACCTCCAGTCAAGCAGAACAATGACGAGAACTCTCTTCCTCCCACAATTAGAAGGAGCCCCTTGAAAGGGAAGTTACCTACCTCCCCTCCGAAACCAGCTGAAGTTACTCAGCGGACAATAGAGCAACCTTATGAGGAAATGGAAGTGATCTCATTCGGAGCTTCTGAGAGCATAAATGCATCTCCTACATTTCAACCAAAACACGAAGATGCGATGATGTCGTCATTAAAACGTACGAATACCAGTATGCTTCCGCCGATTCAAAGATCCATGAACACCTCAGATTCATGGGATATATTAGAACAACAACTGCACATGTTCGAGGAGAGTCGGCCTCATTGAGGCATATTTATACAAATATTTCAGAGTGAGAAAAAGTACAGAACAAGGTTTCTAAATTCACAGATCAATTACAATACAAAACAACATCCTTGCGATTGATGCGACACTTTAATTTGAAGATGCGAAGAAAGGACACAAGAATTAAAATAAAATTCTAATTTTTCTGTTTTTGCGACTAGGTTTGGATCTACTATTCATCCTTCTACTTTTTATATGATAACCAATAACCGCAATTTATTCCCATGGAATGTTCTGATAATTTTTCCAGTCATGTTCTGTCCATAGAGGATGTGTTAAGATTTGTCGAAGTAACTGTGTCCCTCGCAATGCATTTGTTAATGGTAAATGTCCCTTAGGAGCTTTTTCAAGATCATAAATAAACTCATTATTACCAAACCATTTTCGTTTTCTTTCTGTACCATTATCAGTTACAGTCCATCCAATTTTCCTTATAAAATTATCAAAATTTGCTTTCTCGCTATCCCATAAACGCCTTTGAACGGAATAACCAAAGTTTCCTTGACTAAATTCTAACCAAAGTTTTTCCATTGTAATTAAATCACGCTTAGGGATTTTTTTCACTTCTGTCCAGTAAACAAAGTTGCGTCCAGCAGCTTCTGCACCAGAAATTCGAATTAAATTATCCCGCGTAAACTGATCAGCACCAAGGAAATCTTTCGTTGCTAACATTGTTGCTAAGGGAACATAGTCTATTCCGACTGCTGAAGGAAGGATTTTTGGGATATTGTATGAAGCTTCGGACTGATCTGAGTCTATTGTACTCGCTGGTAAGGCGAAACTTTTCAATCGATATATTCGGGAATGCGTTAACTGTAGGAAGGCTTCGGTAGTTGATAGTAGAAGACACAGTAATGCCGCCGCAAAATAAACCATTGCAATCCTTCCCACATGAAATAGCATTTTAAGGAGATAGGAGAAGATTGAGACGATGAATGGATGATTAGCAACCTCCTTTGGTTGAACTAGACAATAAACCAATCCTGTGAAAATCTTATCAGCAAGAATGACATACACAGAGCGACTTTTCAAAAAGTCGATATTTGAGATATTCGATATTGATAGAGTCGAAAATGTAATAAGTTTTTTAATTGAAGAAAATACTGAGAAGTTAAAACTTACTGCCCTAATATTTATCTCTTCGAAACAAGTTTTTGAAATTGATTTTGTTGTAATTTCAAAAAATAATCATACTTAGCATGATTTTTCTCTGACTCTTGTATAATCCTTTGACGAATCTCTTCATTCAATTCATGAATTTTGTCTAACGAATGTTCATGATCTTTAAAGTAGTTCTTAGTTGATACATATTTTTCTTTCAGATTCTCCTCATAAGAAAATGTGGAACCTTTCCCGATTTGTGGGGTTGGTGAGAGGGCTTTATCTGTGAGACAGTAATTAGTGAATCGCGGTTTATTGAGAAGGAAATAACTTTACCTTTGCTGAAACTAACTTTAGTGTTGTTCGTATTATTATTAGTATTTATGCTATTGGTGCTGTTATTGTTATCATTATTACTCTCCTCTAATTTTAACGATGAAAATAAAGCTTTCTTTCTCTCAAGTGCTTGTGTTGTTAGCCGATACCATTCATCCATCTTATCATTTACTTCTTTCGAAAAAGAGTGAAGTTCCAAGTTTGTATTTTGAAGAACTCTTGTCACGACATCATCAGCAACTTCAGTAGATTTACTGCGTAAAGGAGATTTTCCTGTCGTCTTTTGTTGCGAATTAATATTCTCTGATACACTCGTAGGATGATATTTTACTGGTGTAGTATTGTTATAAATCATTTTAATCTCCATTAAAGCATTCTTAATAATAAATTTTAACTTTTCATTTATAGCCTTTAATTTATCAGAATCACTTTGAAAGATTTGTTCTTTTAACTTCATATGCTCATGAACTTGATCTTTCTGGGATTGTTTAATGATTGCTTCATCGATTTCCTTTAATTCTTTACAGTATAATTCAATAGCATCAAATGATTCTTTATGAATCTGTTTTAATCGTGCTATCGATGCTTCAAAACTGCTGATCTCCCAATTCAGTTGATTGACAGTCTTGATTCGAAGGTTATAGATCTTTGTCAGATACTCACCGGACTTTGATGAAACTGCAGTTTTCTTTGATTTTAAAATAGCTTTTCCAGACTGAAGTTTTGAAATAAGGTAGAGGAATTTCAAGGTCTCTGATGTGAATATTCGATAGTAAGTAATGCCATGTTTATTTTGCTTGGTTGATGCATTCGTTGAAGAACCAGTGGTGGAGGTTGGTTGATTACTAGGGGTTGAAGGAATTAAAATTTGTGGTTTCCCTGTGCTACCAGCATTTGAATTAACAATTTCTTTGATAGGTGAACTGATGTTGGTATTGGTCGGAAATAAAAGACCAGAGGAATTACTGTAATTCAACCCAACGTTGGGATCGTTAGAGACTGTTCCTGCGATGTGATTGACCTCACGATCGATATTATTCCCTAATCCAGCGAGTAAACTGTTTGCTGGATTGTTACTTGAGCTGTCGTTAATCGGGACATTGGCCTGCTTTTGAATTAAGGTCAACTCAGAATGATCATAGAAATAATTGAAGACAAGGCATTTCTTAATATCCGATAAGAGGGCATCTTTCTCGAGTAATAGTTGCTTAATCTCTTTCTTGAGGAGATTGTGATCATATATTTCTGTGATGGGTGGTAAGGTGGAGGCTGGGTTGATGTTGAAAGAAGACTCTAAGAAGCTCATGTAAGTCTTTTGTTCATAACTTTCATTTGCCGATGGATTTTGAGCAGGAATAGCAGCATTTGAACTAATTGATGGAGCAGAAGCATTAGTTGGAGAAGTAAGGGAATTGAACAAGCTTCCTTTTCCTTTCCCACCAACCACTGAATTAGTGCTTGAAAAGAAGAAGTTACTCTCATCATATCGACGAGTACTTGGTGTGCGAGAAAATCCACTGCGAGTTAAAAGAATATTAAGAAAGTTGAGGAAAAGAAGCGGGTTTAGCGTTCATACCTGAAGCGATTTTGTCGAGCCTGTTGTTGGATTTTATTAATCTTCTGTTGACGATTCTTCAAAGAATTTTCAATAATGAAAAAATTAGCAGAATCTTGTAAAAAATATTTTATTGATGAAATAATAATATGATTTTCTGAACGTTGATAAAATTTTAAAATCATTTGAAGATAATCTTGTAATTCTTTATCATTTAAATTTTGTAATTGATTTAATGGTTGATGAAGATGCTTTTTACCTTTCCGAGAGGATTTTGAATTATTCGAAAGAGTAAGACTTTCATTTATCGGACCAGAGGAAAGCGTAGGTGTATTCGATGTTAATGGAATATTATTCTTTGAAGCGACAATATCAATATCCTTGTAAAGGAAAACCTTCAGTTGTGATTGCAGCTGTGTCGATTGCTTCAAGTTATTCAATAACTTTGCATCTAAGAAATAACTTTCATCCGTTTTCTGCATTGTTCTTCTTTAAATACTCGTGAGAAAAGTAATGAAAGGAATTGGATTCAGTCACGATACGATGATCGTTTCTTTTGAAAGATTTATGATTCGGTAGCTGTCGGTAAAGAAACGTAAATTTACGATTATTATTTTAGGCAGAAATTTCAGCAATTGAATTTATTAAACTCTGACGACGTGGAGAATCCTCGAATAGTGCCTTGATTAGATGAATCATTTCCTGACCAGTAAATGAGGCAAACTTTTTTCTTGACAATCCATCAGCAATATCATTTAAATTATATTCCAATAAATCAGTGATCGCAAGAAATTTTTCCCATGATGTACAAATAGTCTTCCATTGTTGTTCGACAGTAGAGTCATCAGTATGCAACAGTGATCTAAACATACAGCATGTAAAAGAAAAGATTTCAAAGAATAGGGATAGGACTTACTTAACTCTCTGCATGATTTTAAATATTCTATAAATTTCACTAGCCGCTGTCTCTGTGATGCACTCAGTTTGCAGGACGGGAGCCATTAGTTCTCTCAGTACATCATCGATAAGAAAGCCCATGAAGCGAGCATAGTTAACTTCTTGTAGTACTCCTAACCATTGCGTACTCAACTTTTCTAACTGATCAACGAGCATCGAGGCTCTGTTCTCATCATTGGAGCATTCTTCATCCTTTGCATCTAACATCTGATTCAAAGATACTTCATTCTCATTCTCACGACCGGAAGATTGCTTCAGAAATTTACTTTTTAAATGATCTGCTATCAAGCCAGTGCCAAGAGTTTTGCCAGTTGCGCTTGCAGAGGATGCTCCAATATTCTTCTTAACTTGTCGATCAGGAGAAATTCCAATTCTCTTAACCATCTCTCTTAAGATAGTTTGCTGTTGAGTTAGATGATTTCTCATCACCTGATCTCCTAATTTCCTTAACCTCGGAATAAAATCAATAAATCCAATTGTTCCTTGTAAAATCTCTTCTTCATTTGCCATCATTTCTAATCGGTACTTGTGAGTCAACAAAATGGTGTTATGAGCAATATACAAGCAATCATTATAGAATACTGCACCCATACGAGGGATTGTGTTAATAATCTCGTCAAACTTCACTGGAACAACAGCAATAAAAATCTCTAAACAATCTCTCGCTGAATGGAACAGCAAAGAAGAAATCTGAGAAGGGGAAGAGGTGGAAAATGACTTCATTGCTTGTTTCATGACCTCATGGACAAATTTCAACAATCGACAGGCGGCGAGAGAGATTTGGCAAGAATCAAACTTTAGTTTTTGAATGGAAATTGTTCCTGATTGATCAAGCATCGCCTTTGGATCACCAATATCACCAGCAGACGCCAAGTCATCTTCAAGAACATCGCCAGATCCTATCATTGAATTATGATAGTCCAATAATACAAGATCACGAGCTGTCTTTAAGATCTCCTTTCTTCTTAATGCTGCAAAAGTTGTGTGGAGATTGTTCAGGTATTCGGTGAGAGAGTCTGTTGGGGCGGAAGAGGAAGAATTTAGAATAGCTCCTTTGCGAAGAGTATTATTCAATCGCTGATCTAAGATACGACAAACTTCTTCCAAGCCTCGCTTGAAAGTGGCAATATCAGACTCATTCTTAGGCAAATGCAGAGATATCGCATCATCTAATGCAGCTAAAAGGCTGTACGGATCACTGCGTAAGATCTCCGCAGCCGCTAATCCAACCTGTAGAAATTCATCAATTACGGGCCGAAAATTAAGAAGAACGAAGGATATACCTCATCACTTCCACCAAAGGCATCCGACCAAAGAAACTCCAGAAACTGTCCCACATGATCAAATAAGTCAGGCAAAGGAAGTTTGCTTGAGCCAAGGGTAAGATCTAACAAACGAAGGATATTCAATAAAGAGAACAAAACTAAAAGAAAATGATGGAACTTACTGTCGCTAACGACTTCATTCTGATCTAACCCTCTTAACACACTCGCTAGGACGAATTCAGCAAAATCAACATTGGAACTCTTTGAAGGTGATTGAAACTTCTTCTCCTTCCATAACGGAACAACTAATGATCTCCAAGTTTGTTCGATTAATTCATGTAGTAAAGCATCAAGATTCTGCGAGATAGAAGATGCTGTATAGACATCTTTTAAATAAATAGCTTCATCTAATACTTTCTCTTCACATTTTAAATAATCAACAATTTTCTTTTGAATTCGAATTACACCATAGTCTAATGATATCATTTCATTTAGAATTCGACGTAACAATGTCTTTAAACGTGATTTTAATAATTGTTTTTCATTTTTTAATAATTTATACATTTTACCATGAATAACAATATTAGCAATATCACGACTTTGTTTATTATCATTGGTGGGATTGGTACTATTATTAGAATTATATTGATTCGCTTGCTTAGGAAGTTCTATTAAATCCGATTCAATTTTCATTAATATTTCAGCAGCAGGTATTAATTGATATTTTGTAATATATGCATCAAATTGATTCATTGAATCAACAATTTTACCAATATTTGATAAAATAGTCGTTAAGTGTTGACAATAATCTAAATCTGATTGATATTTTTGATAAAGCTGTTCATTTTCTTGTGATTGTTGTATTAATTCAATTAATTCAGTTTTCAAGAATTCAATCATTTTAAAGGGATTATTCTTTAAATCATACTTTGGATCGCTAGGTTGATAAGTAGCCTTTGAGGATGAAGGAGAACTACCTCCATAGATACCATTTAACAATTGGATAATATCCTTTCCGTAGCTCTTCAGCTCTGCTTGAAGGTTACTAATCTTATCTTCAAAGAACTCTTCATCATGAGGATTGATTGCTGACATAATCTATTCTTTCTCTCTTTTACTATCCTCGAGATTACAAAGAAATGACTTGATAACGAATTATTTGAAATAATAAATAAGCAAATGAATAAAGTTTGTTTAATGAATTGCTTATATTCAAAGTAACGAATCATTGAAGATTTCAAAAAGAGAAATAGTTTGATAGAATTGATATTCGATGATGTCACATCTGCAGTCTGTGATTGATTATGAAGGATTGATTCGAGGGGAAGGAGAATGGAGGAATATGCAGGAAATCATCTGTAGGACTTTTCGAATTCTGGTTGATCAAAATCACCAACAAGGAGAAGCGATTAATCGATTAGAAAAGCAAATTGGCCATATGAAAGAAGAGATTAATCATCGACCTAGCTGGGATGACGTTGATCGCTTAATAGAAGCGCGTATTCTCAATGACAAGAAGAAAAATAGCAAATTCATCACTGAGGTAGATCAATTGAAAATCCAGTTGGCTCATCTAAAATCAGACATGGAAAAGAAAGCATCTGTTAGTTACTTGGAAATGAGTCTGAATAAAAAGATGGATCGATCAGAAGCTCTTACGAAGTCAATAGGTTCTAAGTCTAGTGCAGCAGTGGACGAGGACATGAAGAAGATCAAACTGGATTTGCTACAAGTTAAAGCTGATTTAGAAAATTTATCTGATATGGTTGGAACATCCTTTCAATCCTTTGATATCCCTCGTGTTTGTTCAGATGTTTCGATATTGAAGTCTCAAATGGATCATGTCACTCAACAGGTTAGAAGCGTTCATACGAAGGAAGAAGTTGCCGTACTACTTCTTCAAAAAGCGAGTAAAGCGGATGTGGAAGTTCAAGTTTCACAAAAGGCTGATTCGGTCACCTTTAGTAAGGTAAAAGTGTGTCTTTCTGCTATTTCCTTATCATAATCTCATCTTCAGGCTATTCAAAGGATCGAACAAGCTCTCGAGCAACATGAGAAGCTTTTAACAACTCTAAGATTTAGGCAAGTTATTAATTTTTCATTCCATTACACTGGAATTTAGACTTTTTTAGATCGAACGATAATGTCCTATTCTCGAACAATTTGAATCCTCTTCTTGGAGATAATTTTAGAAGAGGAGAAAACCAGCACGACCTCGACAGCAATTTGAAAAATGGTCGAGTTGAAAGCGTCGTTGTTGAAATGTGGAATAATATGGTACTTCTTTTCTCTTTGCTTTAATATTTTGCTGATTGTATTTTTAAGAATGGAGTCCAGTCAGAAGTAAAGAGCACAAGAAAAGATTTAAATTATCTTGCCGAATCAATAAATGTTCTAAAGCAAGCTCTTGAGAAGTCAGCTCATGTCGATAAAGTAGAATTATTGGCAGTAGTTGTGGAGGAGCAAAGACAGCGGATTGATGCGGTAATTCAGGGTAAACATTTCATTAGCATCTAATCTTTCGCTTACTCGGCAAATTTTTTCGTAGGAACGACCAAGATTGCACCATTATTTAAGACACTATCTCGTTTTGAGGAAAGTTTAAAAGAAATTTCGGACTTCTTAAACTTTCCCCAGTCAAAATCTTTAGGATTGCAATTAGATGAACTTCGATCACGCAATCAAGGTAATTCGACTGTTTGTATTTCGCTTATTTTATTCTCTCTTCAACTGTAAATTTAGAATTGAAGGATGAGGTTGCCCTGAGCAGAGAGTTCTTTGAGTCTGAAACTAAGCAAAGAGTAGACGCTCTCGCCTACCAAACAGAATCATTAGGTTCGAGACTTTTACTCTTTCTCTTCTGAGATAGCTTATCTCTTTATCTTAGAAATGAGGTGGAAAACCGCTCAGAATGACAGAGAAAAGATTGACTTTATTCTTGATGCTATAAATCTGAACGGTAAACTTTTTAACACACCCAAATTCTTCTTGTTTACTGACTTTTTATACTTAGGAACTGGTTACGCCTCGCTTCAAGAAATGATAGAAAATTTCGTAGAAATCAGAACTTTAATTACTGGCGATGGAGTTTCAAATGAAATCGGCTCTATGAGCTTACTGCCAAGGTTAGTGATCAAAATATTCCTCCTTCACTAATATCGTAACTTCTTTTAGACTACATAAATTGGAATCGAAGTTGCAATCCCAAGAGCGTCATTTAGAGAAACATAAATTAAAAATAAGGAATATCAAAGCAGCGCTGGTCAGTTTAGAGGCTTACGCCTCGGCGAAAGACAAAGGATTTATCGGTAAAATGAGCGAAAGAGAGAGGGCCGGGGAACGAGAAAAAGATGAAGTAGGCTCACCTCTCCCTCCACATCCCGAAGTTGATGAAAGGATTGTGGAGTCAGGAGAGAAAGTTATCGAACCAAGGAAAACTCAAAGCCCTCCCCGTGTTAAGTCAGTGGCTCCAGGAGGGACAGTAGTCGACTTTGATGCTGCGCTAAGTCAGCTCCTTACTTCAATTGACGATATTAAGGTCCCAGTGCGCAAGAACTCTTCTCTAGGCACTCATGCTAGCCCAATCTCGCTGGATGATGTTGATAAAAGGCTCCATGAACTTTCCCATGAGAAACAGCGACTCAGGAAAATCTTACTATCACAAACGTAATTCCAACGTACTTTTATAATCTTGTTTTATTGAATATCCGGTTGCGTTTTTTATTTTATGTATCATTTATAAGTAACTAATTTCGACACCGAGTCTTGATTATGGAATGAGTCTTCATTCTGAAAGTGACTGGTCGCGATATAAAGTTTGAAATTATTCACTGAAATGTCGAATGCTTCTACGAAGATAGAAAATATTCATCAAGCAATTAATCTGCTTGATAAGACAAATATTAATGAAGTAATTCGTGGATTAAATTATATTTTGCAAAAGTCTTATGAAGCGAATGAAATCACCTCAAACACTACTGTCATTTATGTCGAGCAATATCCCCATCTTTTGACAAAGTTGGGAAATTTATTAGATGTTGTAAATCCTAGTGGGAAGTTACCATTTGAGAAATTTTTGAAAAGTCAAGAAGAGAATTATTATTCGTTTTTGTTTGGTGATGCATCTTCCTCTTCTACTGGTGCGACAAACTCAGCAAGCAATGAATGGAGTGTTGAAATTCCTGGCGCTGACTCCATCTTCTTTAAGGTAAATAAATATACTTGGCCTCTCCTTGAAATAATTCTGTTTATATCTAATCCCTGTAGTTCTTATCAGCTCATCTTGACTCCAACCCTATGATAACCATTATAATTGGAATCCTCAGAAATCTTTCCTTTGAGGTGCGATTTGATTAAAATTCCTTTTTGCTCTCTAAATGCTCTCTTTTCTCTTTTTCTTTATCTCACTCCATAGATTGCTAATGAAGTATACCTTGCTTATCATTCGACTATTATGAGACAGTTATCATCAATTATGATATCATCAATATTATCACCAAAATTAAATGAAAATTTACAATTAATTTTTGAATTTTTCATGAATATTGGACATAAATTAGAATTTAATGGTAAAAAACGTATCCAATTATCATCAGGTTTTTTAGATGAGCATAACAATTATTTACAACCACCTAATATACATCCATCTCATATGAATACACCACAATATGCAAATATTATGAAAAATTATACACAATCAAAAGAGTTATTAAAATTTAAAATGTCCTATGAAATGTCAAATCAATCAACGGTGGAATATACATTAAGTGTAAAAGCATTATTATCAATTATTAATGCATTAATCTCAAAAGATTATTTAATTAATCGTTATTATATTGTAAAAGCATTAGAATTATTATTAAAATTAACATCAAATAGTGAAAATGAAAATTTTTTCATGAATACACCAAAGATTTTCTTAGAGAATTTATTATATCTATTAGCTGTTAGTAATATTACCATTACTGAAAGTAATTTACAGAATAGTATTATACCGGAAAATCATATTATTATTGGTGATCCATGTGGTAAAACACGTCCTATTATTGCTTTATCTACTCCATTAATTCATTCCACAACAACATCATCGTCTTCTTCTGGTATACCAGGCCAACCCATGCAAAGTCAACCGTATGGGAGTATGATCTCTGCGAATAGTGCAGCTTCGAACTATGTTGGTGCTTCTTCATCTTTTATTTCTTCTGCTGCTGGAATTGATCGAGTATTTATTCCAAACTCTCCATTACACGATCAAATTGACGTTGAGTTAAGAGACTTCGTCATTGATGCCTTGCATTACTTGTGTCGAATTTCCACCTCTAATCGCCAGAGATTCGCTTCAATCCCGAATGCATTGAAATTGATCTATAAATTAGCCAGTCATCCTCTACAAAATTTAAACTATTATAATAACATCAAGCGATCTCTTACAAATAGTGGTGGTGTTGATATGAATGTTGGAGATATGAACCTTGGAGGTCATAATACTGCTTCTAATGTCGTTAATGCAAATCCTGTGAAACTGGAGACTCATTCAAAAGCAGCTTATCTTTTTGGTTTATTTGGTAATATCCCTGAAGCATATCCTGTCTTTCGTGCGTTAAGACCCGAACTTTTATTATTAGCGTGTTCTGACGATGTATTTGCAGGTTTGTCATTCTTTAATGTCTCTAGTTTTCTTGTGATTTATTTCTTCGTGATTTATTTCTTCTTTTCTTAGATTTGGTATTTAATAAGCTTTATCCTTGGATGATGTATCAAGGCGAGAGCACCGGTGCTGCGATTGGAGGAGTGGAACCAATGAATATAAACTAACATTTTTTCTTTGACATTTATTATTTATGGTTCAGTTCAATGATCAAAATTAAATGAGTTTAATCTAAATGCGATTAAGTTACTAGGGATACTCAAACGCTCAAAACATCAAATCTCTTCTTATCATTTCTTTTTCTTTTAAATGCGGAGATGGAATGAGGACGAAAACTCAGTGGATGATAGGTTAAAATCAGAACGGAAGAGAAGAATACATCAACAAGCACTTTAGAATTTGCTTGGGTAAGCCTCGGCTTGAACGATTGGCTGGGAGGTTCCACCTCGGGTAGTTTGATAGTCCATTTCATAAGCAACCTAAGAAACCGTAAGCAAATTTTAAACAAAGGTAAAACAACGCTTAAGGAAAGACTTCTACCTGAGCAGTCATGCAGCCAGAGACGCAATGATAAAAGAGATTGGCAATCCAATCGATGATTCTAGACGAAAAATTTTCAGAGCGACAAAGTAATGAAATAACTTCACTCACCTTGCGCATTCTCTTAAGCTATCCACGAAAATGGCAAGAATATTGCAAACACATGCAAGAAGTTGCAAGCAGTTGTTGATGCGGATTAAACGATAATCGCAAGGATCTGAGGTAAGATCATACTTCTCCATCACATACATACGAGAGGCAGAGATTGCAAAAGAGTTGCAAAAGCATGATTCACAGCATAGGCAAAGATCTGGGCAGCTCTCTTCACCACATGCGCCAGCCTTGAAGCAGCAGATATTGAAGTATCCCTCTAAAGGACAGACCCTTAATTAAATGAGGAAAGGGTTTAGAAAGGTTTACTTACGACAGCAAGTGTATTTGCTCATGTCATACTCAAGAACCTTACGACGTAAGCAGTACTAGGAAGAGAATAGATGAGTTAAAGAAATTCGACACTGAGGACTCTATTTACTCACTTGAGTAACGCAACAAGTGAAAGGAAGAAATTGTCCCAAAAACCTAGAGAAAAACAAAAAAAAAGTAAGTTTTCTTTACTTTGTGATGTTTTTCAAATTCTCTCACCAGCAACAAGTAGACAACCCGCCGGCGCATGGAGCTTCCATCATATTGGCTTGAAAAGTATTTTGACCGTGGAAAGTTCGAATCTTTCCGGTAGTATCATCAATAGGATCACTTGGAATTAAACAGCACATTTTCTACGATTTATTAGGACTAAAAATGAAATAATATCGGCAGTCTAATCTGGTTAGCTTTGCTTCGGATTGTGAGCGAGAGAAGGAAGAAGTGAAGCGTAAAAACGAAAAGATCGTTCCATACCCAGATGCCCTGATACCCAGATCATAATAACCTAAATTATCAAAGAAATTGTTTTTGTTTTGTTGGATCAACTGCAATTGAATCTAAGGGAATCTAGGGGAATCTGAGGTTATCAAGGTTCCTTTTTCTGAGATAATAGAGGGAAGTGGAGTGTGAAGAATCTATACTATCCTTTTTTTTTGTATTTTCCGGATGGGTGGCCTATTTGAAGGTACCGAAGAACATCAAGTGTATGTCATCTTAAACTTGATTACATCGATCGTTGGTTCTGCAGCGAGTTTATTTACAATATTATTAATACATCGTATGAAAGTAAACACCGGGCATGTTCTTCTTGTATTAACAATGAGTTATTTTCAACTTCTCTATGATTTAACATTCTTCTTCTCTAACGTTGTTGTTACTTATTATACGAATGTTTTCGCAAATTTTGTTCAATTTTCATAAATAAGCTCCTTGGCGCCCCAGTTTCGACCCTTGAACGAGAGCGTCTACGCTACCTCCGAGAGTTACCTCAGCGCTTTGGCGGTCTCGGCATAGCCCGGCACTCCAGTTGGAAAGGTGAGAAAGCACGCCTGTTGTCGAGACATTTAGTAAGGCACCATATATGGAACCATTACAAACATCACGAAGCCATTGAGAACAGCATGCGTAAGTGGAAGACGACACGCCTCGATGCCATAATGGATGATATGCGCAAAGGTGGAGGAATGGAGGGCTCATGGTGGGACAGAGATAAGAACTGGAGTTTGTTTAATGTTGGCAGGGTTCCGGAGGGACAGGATATAATCATTCGCTTGGAGTACAACAAGGAGGAAAAGGAACACGCGGTGATGCTGGAAAAAACTATGAACGAGGTTTATCAATGTGGTTCAGAAAAAGTCATCGAGGCGCTAATGTCGGAGGGCAAGAAAGATTGGTGTGCGTGGTTTAGAAGCTCGGAATTCAGGGGCTCTGGGAGATTTCTATCAGGCTTAGGGGGTTTCCTTACTGGAGTTTTCCAATTTACTTCAGACGATCACTATAGGATGGCCATTCGGATGCGCTGCTTAGTTGATCCTCCTATCCCAATGGAGGGTCCGTGTCCGCTATGCAGAAACTTGGTCGCTCCGGCAAACGTGGCCTTCCACCTGCTCGATTGCTCACACGGTCAATGGTTCTTTACCAACAGACATCACGCCGTTCGCGACGTTTTGTTTGATCTATTGGCGGACCTAGGCCATAAACCTCAACGTGAGGTGGTCGTATCTCCTGCCGCCCAAGAGCCTCAGACGCCAGAACAATCGAGCATCGACTCTGGTGAGATGGACCAATCCTTGAGGGCAGACATCGTCTTCAGTGAACCTGGGGCACGTGTACCAACCCTCATTGATGTCATGGTTACGGATCCGGCTGCGCAATCCTACAGACACCTGCACCCTCACGAGACAGCAGATGCAGTGGCAAAATATCAGGAGGAGAGGAAAGAGGCGAAATACAATACGGTCAACGGGCTGTATAGAGTTGTCCCCTTCGTAGTGGAGGCAACAGGGCGACTCGGTCCAAAAGCGGCGGAATGGTTAAGATACATCACAGACAAGAATCACTACCAAAGGACTGTAGTTAAGGCGAGGATAACAGCGAGAATAGCCTATTTCGTAACTCTCCAAATGATTTTGCACACTAAAGACGTTGTTCGGGTTGCGTTGCAAAACACTCGGGATATGATACAAAACAATGAGAGACAGGACAGTCCGTCTTCTGTGGAAACACAGAGGGCGTAACTGATGTAAGTATTGCCTAGTCAGAAATTAAGCCATGAAAACTGGTGTGCTGTGTAAAATAACGAGAAGGAAGAAGTGAAGCGTAAAAACGAAAAGATCGTTCCATACCCAGATGCCCTGATACCCAGATCATAATAACCTAAATTATCAAAGAAATTGTTTTTGTTTTGTTGGATCAACTGCAATTGAATCTAAGGGAATCTAGGGGAATCTGAGGTTATCAAGGTTCCTTTTTCTGAGATAATAGAGGGAAGTGGAGTGTGAAGAATCTATACTATCCTTTTTTTTTGTATTTTCCGGATGGGTGGCCTATTTGAAGGTACCGAAGAACATCAAGTGTATGTCATCTTAAACTTGATTACATCGATCGTTGGTTCTGCAGCGAGTTTATTTACAATATTATTAATACATCGTATGAAAGTAAACACCGGGCATGTTCTTCTTGTATTAACAATGAGTTATTTTCAACTTCTCTATGATTTAACATTCTTCTTCTCTAACGTTGTTGTTACTTATTATACGAATGTTTTCGCAAATTTTGTTCAATTAGCTGCGGGTATTGCTGGTTCTTTGGTGAGTAATTGGATTGCTTTTATTGCTTTATACATTATATTATATCGAAGAAAATTTAACATTTTTAATCATTATTACTATATTTTAGCATCCTGTCTACTTCCTGGTATCATAGATACAGTTATCTATGGCATCGGAGCAATACCAGAGTCTCGGCAAATTGATGATTTAATTGATTTATCAATATTAGATATTTATTATTACGTTCGATTAATATCAATTCTTTTAAATTTTATTTTTATTTTTATTGCTTTCTATAAAATTAATTTAATGTCTTCCACTACATTAAATAAATCGCCACAAGAAATTGCAATTCGAACATTAGCTCGTCGATTAATTTTTTATCCGATTGTCCAAGCGATCGGTCGTTCCGGTTATGCCTGGTATGAGTTTGCTTATGGGTATTATATTGATATGGACGATCCTAATCCAGAACAATACGCCAGTTTAATATTTTTAACTATTGTTACTCCCTTTGTTTCGATTGGTTATTTAATTATCTTCTTAGCTATGCAACCTCGAGCATATGAAGAGTTCCGGCAGATGGTTTACTGTTCTCATTATCAACCACCCACAAAGGAATCCCTAGATACGCAAACAAACACTCAGAGTAGTGGAAGAACCCGTGAAACTCGTTCAGATTCGAATCGTTTGACAGTTGATACTCTGAGCTACTATACTGATGGAGGAAGAGACTCTGAAGCAAACCAAACAGAAAGTGGTGAGATTGAGTTATCTATGGCGGAAGTGGCCAGAACATCGAGCGCAACGTTGAAGGACTTAGCGCAATCAGGGCAGACTAAGTTCTCTAATTTTGAAGATGAAGAATTATTGAATTTTATTGTCGACAGTGAAAAAGAAGAGAGAAATTCTGAATCAACAATCGATCGCCCAAGTCTTATGCAATTCTTTAAAGGAAGTAAGAGCATAGTCAATGATAACTTTGCCAACAATCCAACGACAACACCAGTAAATAGTCGGGCAGATTCTTCGCCTTCCCTCTTTCAGCGAACATCAACCTTTTTGTCTGGATCGATTACAACAACGATTAGTGGGAGAAACAGTCTTTTTTCGCAGTTTAAAAATCGAAATAGTGCGCAAAAAAGAGCTAGTGCAAGCGAAGTTTCAACTACAACTGCAACTACAACAACGGAAAATCCTTTGATTAACACGAATGCTGGTCCAAAACGTCGCTCTGTAAATGTCTTGAATTCGATAGATGAGGAGGGTGGTCAAGGAGGGAGAACCAAATCTAGATCAGACAGTAAAGAGCCTCTTCGCCCAATTAGTGAACAGAGATCAAAGAGTAGAATCGCAAGCACTGATACGACAGTTTCCACCCTGACAACAAAATCGGGAAATTCAAGCAATTCCATTCAACCTGCAAATCCTCTATCTCTTCCACCTCTAAATACTTCCAGCCCTAAATGGACTGAAAGTCGGAAAGGGCACTCATCCAGTATGGGTTACTATGTACGTGATAGTGATTTCCTTGCGGATGCAAGAGAATCTGTTGATGCGTTCTATCAACAACAAGATTCTCGTGAAAGTGGTTACTCAGAATATTAATTGTTAAAAGTTTATATTTGAGTGGTTAAAGATGAGCTCAGAAATGTATTTTTTCTTTTTTTTGTTTTGTTGTGTATATCGTCATATTTATTTGAAAGAGAAAGCCTTCAAATATCGATGCGAGAGATCTTTGCAATGTAATTTGTAGTTTATGTTTGAAAGATAGCTCTAGGTCATCATATTCGAATGCTTGAATTGGTTGGATTGTGGAATGATAAAATTATTTCTACTATATCACGGGTCGCGCTTCTCGCGTTAGGGGAGTGTCTCATTTATTGAGAGTATTGTGACACCATTGATTGAAAAAAAATAGTGCAAGAATGTTTAGAGTTCCAGTCAAGCAGTTCTATCAAAGAGTTAGGATTTCATTAGGACTTCCTTCAAGTTCTTCAATCAAATTCTTTCATTCATCTATCCCTGCGTTGAGATGGCAGGGGGAGGATGGAGGACGAAGCAGAGGAGGCAACTTTCGATCAGGCGGAAGAGACACTTTTCGATCAGGAGGAGGAAACTCTCGATCGGGAGGTCGAGGCTTTGATGGAAGAAGAGGCATTCCTCGTGAGTATCAACCAGATGTCGATGATCTCTCGTTTAGTAAGGTTGTCAAGATCGATCCTGACTTCAAACTTGCCGTTGCGGAAATGAACTTTACTCCAGCCACCAAGAAAGCTCTTGAAGGAAAGGGCATTCAACACCTAACGCCAGTTCAATCACAGTCTTTTGAACCAGTCTTAGCTGGTGAAGATATTGTCGCTCGCAGTCGTACCGGTACTGGCAAGACCTTAGCCTTCGGTATTCCTATCATCGAGCAAATTTCTCATAAAAAAATCACCAAACGTGATCGCACAAATTCTCCTTTAGTATTAGTGATCGAGCCAACCCGAGAACTAGCTTTACAAGTATCAGATGAATTATCTATCGTTGCAAGACCAAATAACTTAAAAGTCACGCCAGTCTTTGGCGGGAGTTCCTTTGAAGCACAACAAGATCATTTCAGACGAGGAGTAGATATTGTTGTTGCAACACCTGGTAGATTAATTGATCATATTAATCAAGGAACTATTAATTTATCACAAGTAACGAATGTAGTATTAGATGAAGGTGATTTAATGTTAGAAATGGGATTTCAAAATGATGTTGAAACCATCTTAAATAGTGTACGCGAGAAAAGAGATGGTGATAATAGTGAAGATACTCCAACAAAGAAGGATAGTCAGCTACAATTATTATTATTTAGTGCAACTATGCCTAGTTGGATCTGTTCTTTGACGGAGCGTCTAATGGCTCGACCAACCTTCCTTGACGCCGTGCAAGAGGGAGAGACTCGTTTAGCTACGACTATCACTCATTATAGTGTGTTATTACCTGATTCTATGAATCGTTTTGCTGCAGTTTTGTCCTACATTGAAGATATTGTATTAACAAGAGGTCAAGCTGGTCAAACGATTGTCTTTACTAATACAAAGGATGAAGCAAACCAACTTGCTGAATCTAATTGCTTTGGGCACTTAACCGCTGCAGTCTTACACGGTGATGTTGCCCAATCCAGCCGTCAACAGACTCTTCGTTCATTTCGTGAAAAGAAAATTGATGTTTTAGTTGCAACTGATGTTGCAGCAAGAGGATTAGATATATCTGGTGTTGAATTAGTCGTTCATATTTCACCTCCACGTGATGCTGATTCTTATGTTCATCGTAGTGGTCGTACTGGACGTGCTGGTCGTGCTGGAACGTCACTTCTATTCTACACTTCTCAAGAACAACATCTCCTAAAGACTTTGCAGAAAGAGTTAACGTTTACTTTTACCCGCGTTGGTCCACCAACACCTGATGAAATCACTGATGCCTCAGCTCAAGTCTCCATCAATAAACTACAAAGAGTTGAAGGAGATACTGCGGAATATTTCCTTCCTCATGCCCAACGGCTATTGGAACAGGTCGTTGTCCAAGGAAAGATATTGACTGAAAATACCAACTTGGATGATGAAGATCTTCAAGTAGAGCAACGAAGAAGTGCTCAAGAAGCATTGGAGGATTTAGTTGCCAGATGCCTAGCTACAATTAGCCATCGATCAACTGTCACATCAAGGTAATTATCTCTTTTTTGTCTTGAGCGATTCTAATCTGGTCATTTAGATCTATGATTACTGGAAGAGAGGGATTTTTAACATTAAAGTTTCTCGGGAATTTCTCAAATTCTGGTGAAGCGTCCGGGTAAGAGAATCCGTTTCTTGTATTCTTGATGCTTATACATTCTCCTTTTGATTTTAGTCGTATCTCTGATTTCTTATCCAAAACACTGAAATTAGATCAGTTCCGTGAATCTAATCGAATAGTACGATCAACAAAGGCAAAGAACTTTAATGAGAATGGTGATGTTGAAGAAGAGATGTTTTTAGCTGATTTTCCTCAAGAGACAGCAAAATTAATTCTCAATAAGGCAAAAGAGATCGATGGAAATTCAAAGATTCAAGTCAGCTTGTTAAAAACCTTTCCGGATCATATTCATGTTGATACAAGAGATGATTACAGTCGCAGTAATGATCGTTTCAATCGTGACAGAAGATTCGGTGATGACCGTAATAATCGATCATTTGATCGTGACCGTTCTTTCAACAGAAGAGATAACAGAGACAGCGGTCGTGATCGATATGCCTCCCGCGATTCATCAAGAAGATCTCATCGCTATTAATAGAGTCAGTTAGTTCGTGTACAGAAGACTTGTATCCATTTAAAAAAAGATAAAAACGAAAAGAAAAAATTGTCTACTTATATCAAATCTATTGGTTTAAACATAAATAACAATCTGCCTACTAACACATTTGTACATTTCGGGAGGAATCATGGTTTTATGATGAGAAAATGAGGTGAACGTTAAGCGGAAGTTTGCTCTTCCTGTAATCCTCAGATAATTGCAACCATTTTAACTTCTTCTCTTCTTGGGACCTAATACTGTCTCGTGAATCAAGCCTAAGAGCAATCTCCAGTGAAATAGATTTTGTACTTGCTTCTTCTAATTGAGAATTCATCTGAAAGAAATCATTGAAGTCATCGAAGTCGACCCACGAACAATGAACTAAAGTTATGGAAAGTTCTCGAGGCGAATAGTTCATTATCAATTGTAAAAATTGAGAGAAAATAGAAGTGGATGATTTCGATAAATTCATGTAATCATCAAAGGAGGTAACTTGATTGATCGAAAGATCAGTACCAATGAAAGTTAAGACAGATAAAGAAGAAAGTGAAGCAATCACATCATGCAAGCGAGTCAATGTGAATTTATTGAGATAAAAGATGATCGATTGAAGAAAATTTGTTCGGTCAATAAAATCTAAAGAGCTGAAGTCAATTTCTTCCCAATCATCCTGTTTATCATATAAGGTGAAAGGCTTCTCGCGAAGGATTCTTATATAATCGAGAAGCAGCTTATCCGGCAAATTAGAAGGGAAATATATTACTTCTAATGGGAAATTTGCAAGGAGAAGGAAAGTAGATGCGGTAAGATTGTTAAAGGATGCGGCGTAGTAATTAAGCAGTGATATCTGAGGGGCGGTGAGATGATCTAAAACAATATTTATATTTTCCTCCTCATAGAATCGTAAATGCTTTGCTGTAACTTGCAATGCTAAAGATTGCAACGATGAGGGTATATTTATTGGTTGGCATAGCAAGTTTTGAAAATATTCTTGGGAGAGTCGAAATCTCAGCTGATCTTTACTTGAATTACTAACTTGAAAGACTTGCCGGCTATCTGGCACTTGGTTTCTCGCGTCATGTCTTAATCTCTCCGATACTAAAAGATTTAATACAGGAAAATGAAGTTTAGGTCTTTTCTGTTGATCAGCTTTTCTTCGCGCGATTAACTTGTGATTGTAGGCATCTTTCCTTGCTTCCTCAACATAATATCCTATATTACGATACATTTCATTTTGCATCCATTTTTTCGGATAGACTCCCTCATTTCCGACGATCATACTTGTCATTCGCCCTTTCTTCTTCCCCATGATGTCAAGTGTGAAACTTTCAATGAAAAGTTTTTATCTTTTCTTTTCTACAATTAGACGCTATAGATGTAATGTCGATTTATCTCATAGTCGAGTTTCTTATCAACTCAAATAGGGTTTTTTCATTTTTCAGTGAAAATCATTCGAATCTTTCATCTCTTTGCGTTTATATCCCCAACAATTGGTTCAATATCCATTGAGAAGTTGGAAGATTTTGAATTCCAACACAACCTTTTGACGAGAATATTATTGAATTGAAAGGAAATTATAAATATCATAGAATGCACCATCCTTCAGATGATAGTGTCATGACGGGCGGAAGAGAAAGCCTGAAGTACCTACACAAAGGTAAAGTTGTCGCAGAATCCATGGACTTCGAGGAAATGGAAACCGTCATGTGGCGAAAGCATCAGCTCCGTCGATTTTTCCAAGATCGTGGACAATGGTGGACGAACTCTCGACGAACAACTGCATGGAAGTGGAGTTTAGTCATCGCCACTGGTATTCTTATTGGAATTATGGGATATATCGTTTCGTACTTTACTAATTTGCTTTTTGAAGCGAAATTTGAGGTCGCCAATGGATACATCAACCGAGATATGTGGGCCAGTTCGTACTTTACTTACACAACTCTCAGCATGGTATTTAGTTTTGTTGCCGGTATTTTATGTTGGATTGAGCCTGCTGCAGCTGGATCTGGTATTCCTGAGATAAAATCTTATTTAAACGGTATAAATTTGAACAAAGTCGTTCGTATTCGTGTGCTCTTTGCCAAGGTTGTTGGTATGTGTTTCTCTGTCGCATCTGGTTTACCACTTGGTAAAGAGGGGCCTATGATTCATTCTGGTGCGATTGTTGGTGCAGCTGTATCGCAAGGAAAGACGATTACTTTTGGCTTTGATACATCATGGACAAAGTTTCAAGACTTACGTAATGATCGCTCAAAACGTGATTTTGTAACTTTCGGTGCAGCAGCAGGCGTTGCAGCAGCTTTCAGTGCCCCAATTGGTGGCATTTTATTTACTTTAGAAGAAGGTGCGTCATTTTGGTCAACAACATTAACCTTTCGCGCTTTCTTTTGCGCTATGATCACCGAATTAACATTAAGTTTATTATATACTGGTGTTGAATTAGGTGTCACAAATGTTGATGGTTTATTCGCATTTGGTCTTTTCGATGATTTTAATGGTTATTCAACTTATGAATTAATAATTTTTGCCGCAATGGGCTCTGTAGGAGGTGTCTTAGGTGCTTTCTTTAATCAAATTAATATGCAGGCTACCTTGTATCGTCGTCAATACGCGAATGAAATGTGGAAAAAGATGATTGATCTCCTACTTATAACCTTTATTATGGCTACAATCAGCTTTGTTTTCCCTTTGATGTGGAGTCAGGTAAGTTTTCTGCAATTTCAATGATAGATCTCACCATCCCTTCTCTAGTGTACCCCCATTCCTACAAACACTGCAGATTGGACGACTCAAGAGTTAAACCTCTTAGATGAGTTGGTGCAATTTAACTGTGGTGATAACTATTACAATCAAGTTGCTTCCTTATTTTTCACTCCAGCAGATACTGCCATGCAGCAGTTATATCATTACAAAGAAGTTGATGGAACTACTTACACAACTTTCGAGACTGGTGCATTATTAATGTTTTTCATTCCTTATTATCTTATGGCAGCGATTACATCAGGTACTTTATGTCCTGCAGGTTTGTTCGTGCCTACACTATTAGCTGGTGCTTGCTATGGTCGTATTGTTGGACATATTCTTAATTGTGCAATTCCTAGCTTTGTTACTGATGCCGGATCTTACGCGTTAATTGGTGCAGCTGCTTTATTAGGTGGTATGTCACGTATGACTATTGCTGGTACAATTATCCTTTTAGAGGCTTGTGGGAATTCAGCTTATCTTTTACCATTAATGATTACTTTTGCTGCGGCGCGTTATACAGGAAATGCTATAAATCAACCAATGTATGATATGCATATATCATTAAAAGAATTACCATTTTTAGAAGGATCATTAAAAACATTAGGATTATTAAATTATCATCCAATTGTTGAATTAATGGCACAACCTGTCGTAACATTAAATGAAATTAATAAAGTTGGTGTTGTTTATCGTATTTTATCAACAAAATCACATAATGGCTTCCCTGTTATTGATAAAAATGGACATTTACGTGGTTTTATATTACGCAAAACATTATGCTCAATTATCAAATTAAAAGCTTTCTCCACTCCTATAGTAAAAAATGAGGATGGAACGATCCAACTATCCCAAGCTGCATCAGTATTTCATGATACGATGGAGAGAAATTATCCTCATTATCCAAAGATTGAAGATATTTCATTAACTGGACAAGATATGGAATGTTGGTTAGATATTCGTCCTTATATGGATACTTCCCCTTATAGTATTAATGCTTCTGCCTCGGTGCAGAGATGCTATAGGTAAGTGTGAACTATTTTTGTATTGCCCATTTTATTTTATTAATTCATTTGTAATAGATTTTTCCGAACTATGGGATTACGTCATTTAGTTGTAGTTGATAATGATCATAAAGTTGTTGGTATTGTTACAAGAAAAGATATTGCTGAACATCGATTAGAGCACCATTGGTTTCAAGAGGTTAGCTTTTCGTATTGTTTAGGAATTTATTTGATATGCACACATAATAGGGAGATAATATGCAAAAGTTCATCAATGTTGATCCTCTGGAGCCTGGTATGGTAACAGAAGACATGGGACTCTTGTATGATGAGCGGGAAGGCGAAGTTACAAAAGGAAACGAAGTCTATGATCCACCTTCAGAGACTCTAAACCCTATGAGTTCTTCACACGGTAGTTCCGTACACTTTGGCGAGAAGTTAGAAGTTTCTGTCAGAGAAAGCGTAGATGTAATGCAGACAAGAGGTGAAAGTATAGCTTCATCTTCTTCAACTGCTACTGCATCGTCTCGCGCTCGTGATGCAAGAGCTATGAAGGAACCAAAATCTGTTCGCAAATAGTGACATCATCATTGATGATAGTGGTCTGATTTGAGATGATTTTCATTTTTCATTTCCTTGTTGTCTTCACGGAAATTTTTTCTCACTGCTTCTTTCTTTTTTCTTTTTGTTTTTTTTGTCTCCCTAATCTAATCAACTTATTCAATCTAGGATCATTCTTCCACAGGGATTTTCAAGGTTTCATTCTCAAGGAATTAATGAAAATTAGAAACATACCAGCACCTTGACTCGAGGATTTGGCTGAAAAACTGGGTAAGTAAGGTAGTGTAAATTAAAGAAATATAGCAAACTCTCCTAAAAAGTTCAATAGTGAATTAATGCTAGGAAACCTCCTCAAACAGAAGCAACGAACGAATCACAACTTATTAAGTTCAAGAATTTGTTCCAAAACACTTTAGTACTTTAATTGCTATTCAAGAGGATCAAAGAATGACACATCATCATCACCATTCTCCAGCGAACTCTGTCCATCTTCAACCCATCCATACTCGAAGCAAAAGCGATCATGGAGAGCAGCATGGAGAGCCACACGAGACTAAAAATATTCACTACCATCTATTAAAGTTCAATAACCAGCAGCATCAACAACTGGGTCTAGAACATGCACTGCGAGAAATGATTAAGTGGATGAAAGTGATCGCTGAGGAAACAAAAGACGCCGAGCTCTTACGTCTCCTCGACTCTCAGGGTGATCTTTCGCAAGCATTGATTGAACTAGGATTATGTATTCATCAATCCATTCCCGCTTCTTTATTTCAGAAAGAGCCTTACAATGCCCTCGCTTGGCCTTGCGTGATCTATCTTGCCTCAAAGGCAGGTAGCACTCAAGAAAACCACAACCACTTCAACCGCTTTCTTCGATCAAAAGAGATTAAAGCAGAATTAGATCTTATATTAACTTATTTCTGTGAATTAGAGCGAGTTGAATCTAGTCGATTAGAGACAGTGCCTTATCAAACGACTTTCTCCCGTCTTGAGATACCTCTCATCGAAGCCGAAGTCGAAAGATACCTTCAAGAAGACTATTCTTTATTAGCATTAGAGTTTTGGAATTTATTTCAAAATGATTTAAAGTTGTATGATGATAAAGAGGATGATGAAGAAGGTCCAACTTTTGTGAAGGAAGATTTATCATTGAAGTTATCGCTTCTATTTTTATTCGATACTTTTGGGAAACTTTCTGATCGTATATGTCTTCATGGTTTTCCTTATGCTATTCAAGTGTTTTTCGAAGAAATGCAACAATTCCTACATAGTGAGCATCGAAGAGAAGTAATGGACTCATGGCTGTGGAATCCACAGGATCATACCCTATACCACTATTATGAGCGAGAAGGGGAAGAAATTGGAATTATACTAAAACAATTGCTAGAATTCGTTGGAGGGCATCACCATCGACGTGAATTACCTCGTTATCATCATTCTCATTCAAGTTATTCGGAGAATGAAGAGAAAGAGAAAACCTTACTAAACTATCTCCATAAAATGCAATCCAGTGAAGAAAAAAAGAATCACTTAAAAGTTGCACTTAAACCAGAGGAAGAACTCTTACAAGTTTTAGAGAAACTGAAAACTGTTGTCTGGAAGATGCAAGCTCTTATAGGAGTACCTGAGTTCGTGACTTTCAACAACTCTTCCCCTCTTTCTAGTCCGACTGCAACAGCATTAAATTTGAATTTAAATTTAAACTTGACGATGAAGCAGCTTCAAGTGAATTTTTTATATGACCAATACATCCCTTTTTATCTTCATCAAATCAGAGAACTAGGAAAGCGATTGCCTTCCTTTCCATTCCATGAATTATTAACCAAGTATGATTTAATGTCAAGCTCGTTAAATCATTTGACAACCACTGAAGTTCATGATTTGGATTATCTTTCATCTCATTTGATCGATGGTCAAAAAGCAAAGAGTACAAAAAACTTCAACTTCGAGAGTACTTCAACGACATCTCCGTATATTAATAGCTTTTGGTTCATTGAGCAGCGTTACTACGCTCACAGATATCAGCAGATTATTAAGCTTTTACCATCGAATAACAATCAGGTTGAAACTGATGGCATAAGTGTAAATACTGTTATTCCAGTTCCTAGTCCACATCATGCAAAAGGATATCATCAGAAAAGTTTAAATGAAGTAATTAACTGCATCGAGCATCATGTTCGTCAATTACTTGCATAATATATTTTTAATTATTATTTTGAGAATATCTTTTTTTCTCTCGCTCTGTATTGTAAAGAATCAATTGAAAGTTAATATAATTTAAGCAAATTTATTAAAATAGGAACTAAACTAAAATAGTGCACAATACCATACTCTTGTATCTAGTACTTCGCAAAATTACAAAGTAAAATTGTTCTTAGTGAATTTACGGCCTCGATCCTTCAAATTCTTTTTCCGTTGTCAAAGAAGTAGAATTAATGTGCTGAAGACTTCTTTTTTCTGTGCCTCGGAGATCATGATCGAACTAGGTAAGGGAGTATTAAAACCTATACAATGTGAAAGAGATGATTTGATCTTCAGAAATTGATGATAACAGTAGTGGAAGTAGTGATTCTATGACAAAGGTTTCTCATCTGAATCTTTGTTCAACTTCTCCAATTAAGAAGAAAAGGAAGTCGTATAAACGTCTTTCGATTAATCCAACCTTTATGCCAGCTCTTCGCATCTTCAAAAATGATATTCGTAGGAGATACATCGATATGATAACCAATGTTATTAATAGCTATGACACCAAACTTCATGAGCAATTTTTTCTGGATTTTGCTCTTCCTGGTGCTACTCATACCTATCATCGGTTTCCTCCAGAGTTTTTAGCACTATTACGACATCCACCTCATCTTGTAGGCTTGGAACAAGTGCTGCATACTTATGAGATGCATTATTTAATGATACCTGATATTGTATTCAGATATAGTAATATTAAACTCTGTAAACGTTTAGGTTCTTCAGGAAGTCGGATTATCGCTACAGTTAGAGCGTCGGGTAAAATGCAGTTTGTTGTGCCAATGGTCAAATCAAGAGAGAGCAAGACAGATGATTCCACCTCCGCCCCTCCCGCGACACCTAGCACAAGTGAACCGGAATCGACTTCTTCAAATATTATTTTATCTTCAAATCATAATTTAAAGCCTGTTTTCCTTGAACGTTTACCAGAACCGGTAGACTTTGATGTCGTGGCAATGTTAACAATTACCTTAGACGATGAACATCGCTTCATCTCTGTCGAACTTCTCGCAATGTAAAAGAAAGTCTTGATCAGATTTTCACTGAATGTGATTAAGAATACTTTTTATTTTACCTCTATCACAATTGAGAGTTTGTTGCATTTTAAAATTTATTTCGAATATTATTTCCTTCCTCTTTGTATTGTTGAATGAAGAGGATATTATTGATACCAAATTTCCAAATGGAAATTTTGTTTTTGTTGTTTACTTCTTTCTTTTCTACATATTCACTTTTCTTTGGATTATTCCAGATTAATATTGTTTTTCTTTTGATTCCTTTTTCTTATTGTGATGACTGATTTTATGTTTGACTGATTTGATATTTAGTTCTTATGTGACCGAAAATTGTAAGTTGAAAAAAAAAAAAAAAAGAAGATAATTTTGGATTAGGTGTTGGGTAGATTAATCACTTGCTATTCTGGAATCCTGGAATTAAATTCATTCAAAGAGTCTCTAAGGCTCTTTTCACCGTCTACTCACTGCCTTAATTTTCGCAGCACCCCCAAATACCAGTAACGTAGATTTGCAAGAAGACTTGTATGATGGAAAGAAGGGGTGTTTCGATAACGACAATCAAACCAACAAACAACACGCATCAACAAATTACCAAGAGATCAGACGAAAGAACACCAAAGAACTCAATAAAGGAGATGTCTTTTAATTCATCATCTTCATCATCTGCAGGCGATAATGACAGTGAAGGTTCTGCTGATGAAATTTACCAAGTTTTCAAACATGAATCTTCCTCGCCTGAGTTGGAAAAGGTCTCTTCAAGACCCATTAGGGTGCCAGTAAAGAGAAGAAACAGGAAATCTTATAAACGCCCTTCCAATAATCCGGTCTATATGCCATCACTTCGAATCTTGCGACGAGACATTCGAAGGAAGTATTGTGAAATGATGAGTAATGTCATAAATAGCTTTGATTCAAGTTTAATATTGAACTTTTTCCAAGATTTCTCCATCCCTAGTATGAAAAGAGTGTTACATTATCCCTCTGACACCCTCCAAGCCCTTCATCAGGTGTCAAGTATCACAGGAATTGAGGATCAAGTGAAAGACTTTTCGAAGTACTTTAAATTAATGCCAGATGTTATATTCTCAATCACAGATGTGAAGGTTTGTAAAAGTTCGAATAATTTAGGAAGTCGTGTAATTGCGAATACTTCAATGCGAGGAACATTACTATACTCAGCGAGAAATAGCACAGAGATTGCAGAGAATGGACATCTGATAGAGTGTGATTCTGCCACAGTTTCTACAACCACGACGAGCGAAGGAGTTGAAATAATAGATGATGTAGTACTCGATCGATTGGAATCTCCTTTAGATTATGAGATGAATGGAATTCTTACACTTCACTTAGATGAACAACATCGTATGGTTATTCTTGAAATTCAACCCTTATCATCTTCCCTCTCGACTATGCAAATAAATTAATAGTGTTTTAAATAATATCTGTATTATGATGATGAAGTGATGGAGTCATTGTTGATTGACTTTGATTGATATAAATTATTATTTTTGAATTTAAAATACCTGAAGACTGCGAAAAAGAGAATTTTATTTTGTACAACATTGAAGTGATTTCTAGGGTTACTGTAGATATTTGATCTTTGTTTTTTCCCCCATCAACCTCATCAATCCGAGATTTCGAAGACATGGATAGGGATGGATAAAAATTATATCACAAATTTTTCTTCTCCCAATACTTATTAAGATTATACTTTAACCCAATCTATATGTCAACTTTTCCACAAGCCACTACTTCCTAAGAACGTTAAACCTTAATTTAAGTTTCTTTTCCTCGTTCTTTAGATGAACCTTGTCATAGATAAAGCAAAGCTCTCATGAATATAATTCGAATATAATTCAAGCCATCACACGTATAGCGTATATTTGAGATAATTTCGAGGAGTTTCGAGGGAGTGAAACGAAATATCAGATGAAACGATACAATACAACAATACACCACAATACAACAACAAACCTTTAGACCAAACACATACCTAACACATACCTACCATACTAGATAAGATAAGAATCTGAAACAAGCATGATTTCTTACAATACCTCGTCTTCGTCATCGTCTTTGTCAGGTGAGTGAGGGAGAGTTATTGGGAGATATTCTTCTTTGACTTTATTTTTGTTATGTGCACAGGTGAAAATGATAGTGATAGTTCTGTGGAAGATGAAATTATGGCTTTTTTTGAGCAGGATCCTTCCTCGTCTGAGTTAGGAAAGGTCTCTTCTAAACCTGTGAAAGTTCCAGTCAAGAGAAGAAACAGGAAATCTTACAAACGTCCCTCCAATAATCCTGTGTATATGCCAGCACTTCGAATCCTCAGACGAGACATCCGAAGAAAGTATTGTGAAATGATGAATAATGTCATGAACAGCTATGACGCGAGTTTAATATTAAACTTTTTCCAAGATTTCTCCATCCCTAACTTACAGAGAGTGTTGTACTATCCCAGTCAAACCCTTCAATTCCTTCAACAGGCCTCGACTATATCTGGCATTGAAGATCAAGTGAAAGACTTCTTGATGAGCTACAAGTTAATGCCTGATGTTGTATTTTCGTTAACAGATGTAAAGGTTTGTAAAAGTTCGAATAGTGCTGGAAGTCGTATAGTGGCGAAAACATCAGTGCGAGGAACATTATTATACTCAGTGAGGAAAAGAACGATGATAACAGAGAATGGAGATCTGATAGAGTGTGATTCTGGAATTATTTCGACGACTACCACTACCACTGGTGAAGGAGTTGAAGGAATAGATGATGTAATACTTGATCGATTGGAATCTCCTTTAGATTATGAGATGAATGGAATTCTTACACTTCACTTAGATGAACAACATCGGATGGTTTTAATTGAAATCCAACCATTGGAATCCTAGAATGATGATAAGATGACGTATAACACCTTTGTCGCATTTGGTTTGAGTCTTTTATAGCCATACTTATTTCAAGTTATTTATTTAAGACTTTTGATTAATTTTTTTTTCCCCCTTCTCTCCCCTTGTTTTTTCCTATTTTTAAAATGTATTTTAATAACTCATAGATTCTTCTAATGATTTCTACTTGGGTTGACTATGAAATAAGGAACTGATAAGACAGCCTTTAATAACACATTCTATATAAAATTTATTTTAATTCTTATACGTAAATAAGTTATTTGTTTTTGACTAAGTTGAGAGGATTGACATCTCATTGAGAGAGTTACGTTAGACTATCGAGAGAGTACTATCGATAGTACGGACTCTCGCTAAATCAGGCTTACTAAAGAAGAACAACTCTCATAGACTAATATAATAATATTAACTTATACTCTGATAGACTGTGTGAGATTATTGGAATATGCTTTGGACTTTCATCCTCTTTATATGTCTTTCAATATTATCAGTTGCTTATACAAAATCTAAAATCTCTTCATTAACAATGAAGAGAATTCTTTCAGAATGGAAAGAAGTGAAAGATCAGCAATTATCTTTAGATATTCCTTTCCAGAATACATCAAAAGAATCTGGTATACGATTATCTCCTTTGAAGAATAATCTTTTAGAATGGCATTTTAGTTTTACAGGAATGAAAGGAAGTGATTATGAAGATGGTATTTATCATGGTGTCATCTTTCTTAATCCTGAATATCCTCGTAAAGCGCCTCGTATTGCTATGATCACTCCATCAGGTCGATGGGCAGTAGGGAAAGATATTTGTCTTTCAGGTAAGAGTTTCTTCTCTGTTCTCATGATGATGTGTTATTCCCTCCTTGAAGCTTCAAACTATCACCAAGAGACTTGGAATCCTAATTGGAATCTCAGGACACTGATACTATCGCTCAGAGGGTTTATGACAACCATGGCAGGGGAAATTGGTTCGATTACTACAGATCGAGCTACTCATCGACTGTTTGCTGGTAAAAGTCGCTCGTTTTTCTGTCCATTATGTGGGATGCATCATGCTTCGATAAGCGAGGAGGTGCCTTCACAGCCTATACCCTCCTCCAGTATGAGGCGATACTTCATACGCAATGAAGAGATATTGACAAAGAAGAACTCATCACCGCCTTCCTCATCTCTGAAAGAAAAGAAAAAGAGTCTGACAGCTAAGAATCAAGGGAATGCTAGGCAAGGCACTGCATCCCTCACAGCGTTAAAATCGTCTCTCTTCAAATTCATGGTCTTTTCCCTGTCTTTCACATTCTTCTTCCTCCTCAATCGTCAGATAGCAGAGCATTCATTCAACCTGTATCTCAACCAGTCGTGATGAAGGATAGCAGAGTGTAAGGCGTAGCTTGTACATAGTGTCATTGATGTTAATAAAGAAGAATATTTCGATTTCTGCCACCCAGAAGAAGAATGACTCATTGTAATATCAGAGAAGCAAAGAAAAAACAAACAAACAAACCAAACAAAAAATGAAAAATGAGGAAAAACAAATAACATCCAAGCACAGAGGAAGAATCCACACACATCGATATTTGCTTTTCCCGTCTCTTCTCTTACACCAAAGCTGCTAACTTCAAATAATCCTCAGCCAAATCACATAACATCTCTAACGTCAGCTCATCCTCCTCACTTACTCCCAACGCTCCAATACCTTCATAAGCCGCGGCGGTAGCAAGTTCATCAATTGTCGCACCTAGCGCGAGAATCTTCTTTGTAACTAAACGAGAACAAACCGAAAGAATGACAAGCACCGATCGGATGAGATTCTTAAACTCTTCAAATGTAATGAATCCATCAGAATCACTATCAGAGATTGTGAAGGCAACCATCAATCGTTCTTCTATTGGTGATCTAGAACATAGGAAAGCTAAACCAACAGCTAAATCAATATAATGAATGGTCTCTTCACTTTCTATTTGGAAAGCAGCAAAGATCTTATTTCCTAGAGCGATCGCAAGATCCATATCAAAGGAAGAGATCTTTGCCTCTTGTAGGACATTCGCGAACCACCGTGACCATCCTTGAGCGGATAGTTTCCCTCCCACATAACATTGGCCGCCAAGTTTATCGATTAGATCATCAGCTTTATAACATTCCAATCCAAGGATTGAAACAGCACCACGAAGTTCTAAGACAGTAGAAGAAGGTGGGAATCGATCGTCATCTAAAAACAAATGTAATCCATCACTCTCATCATCATCTTCCCCAGAGAATGCCTCCAGGTGTTCACTGACTTCTTCATCATCATTGCTATCTTTACTGCTCTTTTGAATCATTGCAGAGCTCTCGACTTTGAATCTCTCACTCTCATTCTCAAGCTTTGTAAAGACCATATTAATAAACTTTAAGAATTGTGTGTTCGTGAAGGTTGTTTGATCGGGTGAAATATTGCTATCATCATCAATATTCTCTTCCTCTTCTTCATCTTCGCTGCTTCGATTTTTTCTTTTCTCTCCTCTCTGTTGCTGTCGCAGAGGATTAATCTTTTGTGCCACGTGATTCATGTAGAACTCAACACAGATCGCTCTTGCATCAGCATCAGCTTTCCCTTCGATCTCTTGGATAGATTTCAAAGGATTCAACGCATAGCATGCCTTATAGAGATGACTGACAACCTCATAAACAATGCTAAACTTCAAAGCCTTTGGTCGAATAAGAGCAAGAATAATCTCACCACGAGTAAAGGTATCATCATCACAGAAGAGTAATAATACAATACTAATCTCTAATAAAGAGAATCGTTCAGTCGTATTACCACTGTTATTACTATAAATACTACTACCACCACCGACACTGCTCGTTGTATTTCTTTGACTAGTATTCTCTTGTTCAGTAGTACTGTTATTGTTCTTATTATTACTATTATTCCCTCCTAATGCAAAGATCTTTGTTAATTGATCAAGTAAGAAATCAACAATAGATCTTTGTAATACAGTTAAACTAATATAATGTTCACCAATCAGTTTTAATATACCACGATTGAAGTTAGAGATCGTAATATAACCATCTTTATTCGTCAATTGAATAAAATATTTAATTAAATCATAAGTCGAATATTCATTTAATCCTAATAATTCATTTGCTTCAGAGATTGTGATTGCTGCTCCATTATAACCAACAAGGAATGATGTCACTTGATCTTCTTCTAAATCTTCTGTATTTGTTCGAAGAAGATCTTCATCGTCATCATTATCGACAGCATCATCATCATTATCGTCGTCGCCTTCGTCTTCGTCTTCATAACCGTCTTCAGTATTGTCATTATCAGAGGAAGCAGAAGAAGGTAAATTGAAAGATCTCTTAAAGGTCGCAGGGAAATAACCTAATAACTTCGTCAAAAGATCATAGAAATAACCATTAGAGATTTGTAAGATTGATAAACCAAGATGTAAACCATGAATAAATAATTCAATAAACTCTGATCTCGTCAGCTTCCCCCATGATCTTCTCTGAACTTCAACTAATAATAATAACTTAAGATAGATCGCATGACTTAATTGATCAGCAGTACATCCAGTAACTTTAATGTAATCACGATTGAAATAGAAGATAATTCGAAAGACAACTGTTAAATGATTTAATAGAATAATATCATTAATAAGATTAACATCATTGTTTGATGTCTTTGAACGATCAAGTGAAGATGAAGATGATTCTTGATAATATTGAAATAATTCATCAAATAATGAAGTTGAAGTATCATCAGAACATAATAAGAATAATGAAATAATTAAAGCAGAAGAAACTTTACCAGTTTGCTTATTATCAATTAAATCATAAATTAAATTTAATAAAACACCTGCTGACGATTTAGAGGGAATATTATCAGTAATTATTGTACTAATGTACGAAAAACTTTTCATTGAATTTTTGAAAGCTTGAATGAAAGGAATTAAAGCCTCTAAATCTAACTGAAACGATTCTCTCATTTGATTGATGAAAGCACGAATCTTTAGATCACGATAGCATTTTGAGACTTCTAAAGTAGGTCGTGATTTAGAACGTTTTAAATGGTGTTCGTCTTGTTGCGATTCGTCGTCGCTGTTGTTGTTGGCAAGGCGATGATTGCTGTAGACTTCAATCGCTCGGATTGTTAATTCTCGTAAAGGATCGAAGCCAGTGGACATATACCATGCGCAAAAATCATCATAAGTTAAGAAATAGGCAGGACCTTTCGATTGAATGCGATGGTAACAGGTGGTAGCAGTGACGATGGCAAGGTCTTTGCTACCTATACAACTATAAGCAAAGGCTAATCCAGGATCTAACTCAAATAAATTATTAAAAGCTTGTGATAAACTATCAATAAACTCTTCTTTATGAATCACATTATCAGAGTTTACATCTAATATCTGAAAAGCTTTTCGCACTTGTTCTTCTGTGAGCAAAGTATCTTGCGAATCTAAGCCTAATGCTTGTCGATTTAGAGTGGTAGGGACATTAGCTATGACGTTTTCGTTAATAACGTACAGTTTGCGACCGGCAAATAAACTTGGATTTAATGCAAGCATCGAGGGAGGATACACTACGCCAGTTTCATCGGTAAAACCTTTGGCTGCAGAATCGCTTTCAAAGCTTGCTTGGTATAAAGCCTTGATTTCTTCTGGATTAACTCCATCATATAGGTAAAAGATACGAAGTTTACCGCTCGCTGGCTCTGTAATTTGAACATAATACAGTTTATTGTCGTCAGTCTTCTTTTGTCCGTTAGCTTGTTTTTGGGACATTTTGCAAGAATCAATTGTCTTTAAAGAGAGGGAAAAGGTTCTTTATCAAAAGAGTAGAATAAAAGGAAAAGATAACTCTGAATTAGTGAGACCAATACTATAGCAAATGAGACTGAAGTCGTAGCAGTTGATGAATCTTTTTTCATAACAATTCTTTCCAATTTTTTCGATTGTGAATTGCAAAACTCATATTCTCTACCACATAAAACCATTATTTCTGATATTTCAATAACTCGATAAATTACAATTTGAAATTCCTCCACCGAAACTACGAATTCTCGAATTTCCGAAAATCTCACAAGTGAAGTGACCGTTTGAAAAGAAATTTGAAAATTAATGAACGACAAAAGATCACACAGCAATCAAACAATCAACAACAATCAAACAAACTAACTACAACACAGATATAAAGCAATCATAGGACTCCGAATTATATATAGGAAGATCAGAAATATTTCAAGTATCTACTATCTACCTCTTTTCTGAGAGGAATTTCTCGAGGGTTTAATTTTTTATTGGTTTTTTCCTTGCTTTTTCGACAACATATCTCAAGTGTTAACATTCTTTCCACTGACTTAATGATTCTTTAAAACGTTTAGAATGCTTATAACTTTTATTTTTACTCTTTTTTTTGCATTTGCAGCAGCTGGTTCCTTTGAACCGATCCAAGTCATGTGTGAAATCAATGGCCAGCTAGTACCCGCTATGATTGATACTGGAGCAGAGATCACAGTCATGTCCGCTTCTTGTGCAAAGCGTTGTAGAATTCATAACCTTATTGACACCCAGCATAGCGGGAAAGTCGTGGGCATTGGCTCCAGTGAGATCGTTGGAGGTATCGAAGGCGTAGGAATGCGTATTGGACCTCTAAACTTTCAAAACAAAATCTCAATCCTTCGCCATTCAAGATGCGACTTTTTAATTGGATTAGATATATTAGAAAGATTTAAGTGTGAGATCAGTCTGAAGGATAAATTGTTGAAGTTTAATGTGAGAGGTGATGAAGTTCGAATTCCGCTTACTTCTTCTTCGCGATCCACTACCAACAACTATGAATACGCTTCCAGCAATAGCAATAGTCGCAGTAGTAGCGAGAGATCTCAATATTCCTGGATTGCGAGAAGAGAGACGTCTCTCGCTGAAGATCAAAAGAAGTTCGAAGCAGCGAAATCAAATCTGCGCAAAGTAAAATTTGGCAATGTTATTGAAGAAGATCAATTCTATGAAGATAATTACAATAGCGCAAACAATAACAATAACGTGAGTCCTTCAACGGAGGGTCTGGTGAATAACTCTGACTACGACGATGAAGATGACTCCTATATTCTCGATGATAAAAACATCTCTTTGGAAGGCGTGTAGAATACTCATCAAAGAATATAAAACCTATATTTCGTATTGTGGAAAGGCGAAATATGGAACGATCAAGTTAATATTTGTGGTGATTTGTAGATGTATATACTAATAAAAGAAAGATAAAAATAGTGATCATCAATTCTATCTGGAGAAGTCTTGTTTCATGCATGAAATGAAGATTGCTTAAACAAGTACGATTTCATTTTGCCATAAGAACATTTTTTGTCGCGCTCTATCTTGTCTTTCTTTCTTTCTTCTTTTAAGGACAGTTTGTAGACTTTTCTTTGGGAGTTCTCATGTTTAATTTTAATCGTTAATCGCATTCAATCAAAAGACATTATTTCTCATCTCCAGGTACGGATTACTCATGACTGACGGATGTACACAGCTCGGCTGTTTCTTCAGCATGCCTACCATTCGATCAATCGTATCAACAAGTTCTTTCACTGGGACATGGAATCCATGACCAAGACTTTTATCTGCAGGAACATCAATCCGATCGTAATAAATCCCCATCTTCCTAGCCATATTACCATGGCCCTTGATCGGAGAAAACTCTCCTAGGGGATACAATTCAATCATACCACAACAATTCTCACTTCCTACAGACATATGCATGGAAGAACTCATTCCAGCACCATGTGCACCGACCATAATACTTGTATCACTAATAAGTTCTAACTGTTGCTCAAAGCTTAGTTTCCCTAACTCTTGAAAGATAACTTCTACTCCATGAGGTGATTTCTGCGAATATTCTTTTAACCCTTCCATTAGAGCTGGTGTATTTAAATAATTCCTTGAAGTTCTTTGATTGCCCCACATATTAGAATGTTCATTACGAACAACAACTAATACTTTCACTTTCTTCTGATCACTCGTATAAAATGCATTCGATGAACGTTGCAACAGACCATAAGCCGCACGAACATGAAGATTCCATCTTTGATATAATGTTGATGGACCAATGAAAGAACACGGTAAATCAATAAACCAACTTTCCCAAATAAAGAAACGTGGTGGAATATTTTGAATTAATAAATGCTTTATACATACTGTTTTATCAGCAAAATCAATACCTTTTAAGATATTTTTCATTGTTTTACGATAAGTTGTGAAAAATACGTTAGGTTGATCATCGAAGTTGTGACCTAATTTGAACGAATCAACATTAAGCATTTCTATATCATCAGCATAACGTCCACGACCAGATAACCATAAAATGACCCATATATTCATGATATCGTTTAATGTATGACCTAAATTCCTTATATCATCATGACTATAGAGTAGTAGAGTACCATTATAAATAATATCGCAGGTTTTAGTTGATAGTTGAGGTGAATAAAGATGAGGGAAAGAGAAATCATCATATTTACTAATATCATTACGACAATCAGTTGATAAAAAATTTTGTTCAAACTTCTTGGATGGCGTCATTCCACCTGGTCTTGCAACTTTCTTCACCTTTCTGAAATTGATTTGAGCGTTGAACATGTCACAGTAAAGATCGCTATTATCATTACGATAACAGTTTACTCTCGATGCTTTCTTTTCATCGCATTGAAAGGTAGATGCTGATTGATTTAACCAACGCTCCATATGCACATCACCCCAGGAGTCATCGCAGGAAGGATTCTTTCCATTATTGACGGCATTGCAATTGTTAGAGTCAAAACGATCTTTATCCTTCTTGGTTTTGAGGTTTCCCCAAGACTTACCAACAACAACTTGTCCACCACTAGGACTCAAAGCCCATTTACACCATTCTACTTCCTCTTGTGGCAATCTTGGTCTTGCTAGCTTATGGACTGTTTCTTGAGAACAAAGATTTGGCCTGTAGGCTTCGATTCTTGAAGTAATTTGGGCCTGCTTGGATGTGGTTCTTTTGATATATGCCCTATCGAAAGGCATTTGCAGGAAAGATTCCCAAGAGGTTCTCTTTTCTATTAAAGGAGCGAAATGATTGTCATCGATACTTTGTGTACTCTTTCTGACAGGATTCGGGATTTTGTCGGCCAGTTCTGGTGATGAAAGTTGATGAAGTAGCTCATCATGAGATTTACTCACTAAATGGGGAGGTGCTGTAGCCACAGAGTGGGTAAACTCGTGAACACCCGCATTTCCTTGTTTGCCTGATTCCCATGATGAATGACTCGTTTCGATCGAGGATTTTAGTCTAGTATAATAAAAGGTATGAATTGTCAATAATAACAAAAAGAAAAAGATTCCACTCCATATTGTTAGGCATAAATTCTTCAATTTCATTTGTAATTCATGTGCTTTTTGAAAAAAATATCTCTCTTACAACGAGAGATACTGTAATATCGAGAGAGTGAAAGTCGTTTCAATTTTATTCAATTTTTGATCGTTTCTAGTAATAATGGCAAAGAAAGGAGGGAAGCAAGTCGAAGTTGTTCCTGAAGTAAAAGAACCAGAGTTTATTGTTGGCACTGGTGAATTTACTTTTACTGATGGATCACAATACATTGGGGAATGGAAAGAAATGCAAGGAAGAAAGTTTAGAGAAGGGCAAGGTACATTTATTAATGGAAAAGAAAAATATGTTGGATCATGGGTCGATGATAAAATGCATGGAAATGGTGAATATTTCTTTGGCTCTGGCTCAGTTTATCGAGGATCATTTGTGAATAACTTGTTTCATGGGGAAGGTGAATATATCTTCCCTGATGGAGCGAAATACACCGGAAGCTGGTCAAATAATAAAATGCATGGAGTTGGTACATATGTAGATAATGATAATAATATATTTAAAGGTCGATATAATAATGGATTATATGATTCTGGTGATGGTGGTTACCTCACTGTTCGACCAATAAATTAAATACTTCAGTAAAATAAAATAAAATCTCTTCTATAGTTCACTTGCTTTCATTCAAAGTTTAAATTAATAACTTTTATATATTACATTTCTTTTCTTTTTTTCTTCTTTCTTTTATACAACGAAAATAAGTACTTCAAGACTAAAATTCAAAGTTATTGAAGGTATATTCTGTTTCAGAGTTATTCCCTAACAGATCATCAAAGTAATGCTTACTGCCAATATCTGAATCATGGTAAGAAGATGTTCGTTTTTTCATTTTTGTCATAGTAGAGATACCATGATTGCTTCGAATTAATTCCTCGATCTCATCTTCTCCTTCTTCTTCCTCTGCTCCTTCTGTTTCACTTCCACTCCTACCACTTTCACTTTGACTTTCTGGAACTCTTGTTAATATCTCTCCTTCAGAGTCATACTCATCATCCTCAAACTTAATATCGTCGGTAAGTTCATCGAGTTTAGGAATAGAGCGACAAAAACAACCACAACCAGTCGCACATTCACTATTCTTATCAAACCATTTCTGTAGATGCTCCTCATGCCCTCCATGACCACATTTTTCACAAACACTGCATAATCCTCGCACAGGTAACATACAAACCGTACAGTAGATACCAAACTTCCTACAATCATAACATCTTACCGACATTCCGCTCATTGTCACAGTGCGATGATTTGATTCATCCTTCACACTCTGGAGAGAAAGTCTTTGATGGCCACGTGAGCCATTTTCAAGATTTTTGGAAGATGTTGATCGTACTATTGGTTCATATTGTACCTTCTGTTGACAAAAGATACAAAAAATATCTAAATTAATTTCATCTTGCTGTACTCGAACAATAAGTAATCGATTTAATGGGTCGGATTGTAATAGATTTGATGTATTAATATGCTTTAAGATTTCAGTTGATTGTATGATTAATCCCCATCGATCTAACCAATCAGAATAAACATACAATTGATTTTCTAAATATTTTATTAAATTTTCATTCAATTTCCCGAAATAGGTAGGTATTAGAGGTAATTTCTTTGCTAATGCTGTGGCACATAAATTTAAGACTAATGTTGAATCGCCTAATACCGCAATTACAGTTGCCCATAATTGAGTATCCATTGCCGAGATAAGATATTCAACTAAACGTACAAACAATGAACTGCCTATAATCGAACCATTCCAATGAATAATAGAGCCAGTATCACTGACCGACGACACTTCTAACGCGACAGCTAATAATTTCCAAAACTGAATTAATTTACGATTATGAGGACAAAGTCTTTCAACAACGGTCGCATTATAACGACATAATTCAATCTTTCGTTTTACCCCATCGATTAAGGAAGAAGATGACGATTGAGAAGGAGAAACTTCCGGTTGGGTGGAACTCCATCGATATTCCTCCGCAAGCAACAGAGTAGCAGCGGTTCCAATGCTGCAGAGTACATGCTTTCCTTCATGATAGTTTGGAACTGGTTGGGCGCTAGTCACAGTACCATCCAGAGAGTCGAATTTACCATCTGCGCCCGCTCGAGCTGGTATATCCTTCACGAAGTTATTCTGGAAAGAAGGATGACGCAGAGGCATAATGTCTTTTGAATCTCTTCTATCTCTCAACACCCCTATCTCACTCGGCAATCTCCCTAAAACATCTGCTAAACCGTTATTGCTTGAGGTACGACTTATATTCTCACTGTCCAGTTCATCGTTATCAAAATCTTTAGATCCGCGCGTAAAGCTCAAATCATAATCATTCCCTTCAGTACTTTCTTCATGCTTTAAGTTTGACATGAAATTAGGAGTGCTAGCCCGTGATTTCTTCTCTTCAGTAGCGGAATTAATGTCATGAAGGCCATGAGTCACCCGATCTAAAGTCGCATTAGAGGAAGCTGCAGTCAACGACTTTCCGTTAGTATTCTTCATATTCAGCTGCACTTTAAACATGGCAACCATCAAATGAGCATAAGAGCGATGGCGATTTCCTGCTCCACCTTTCGCTTCAACAGGAGGTGATGTCATTATATTTTGAGGTATTTTTGAAACGATATTGCATGTTGCAGTTAGGTCATTGTCAACTGGGGATGCTGCACGCAGGGTTGCATTACCAAAAAGGATAAGCTCTCCACGGCTATTAAATATTCCTAATTAAGATTGAAATTTGATGAAACGTGAGAAGAAATTAAAGGAAAAAACCAAAATTTACCTCCAGAAATGACCGGAAATGGCACTTTAAACGCACTGGCTTCGGTAATCTTCAAAAATTCGACTGACCCACCGTCATGATCTTGATCAGATTCACTGTAAAGACTTGCGACCGTATCGAAACTGTGCTTAATACTTGTTAAGGATGCGTTCATTTTATCTTTATCATTTTTCTTTTCCCAAGCGCGCAAAGACTTCTTCCGAAAACATCGAGCTATCTGATACAAAAACGCACCTCCTGAGTGTCCTCGCTTGGGAGCGGATGTCTTGGCGACTTGAATTAAGTCATCAATCAATTGATTCTTCAAATCAGGATCAAAATGAAATGATGATTTATTTTCTATTGAAAATTTAGGATTCCAAAATTGAGAATATTTTGCTGCAAAGGAGACGGTTAGTACCCAAACACGATCAGGGATTCCTTGTCTGAGAAAGGTTACCAATTCATCTGTTTTGTAATAGCTTGTGTAGAATGCTGAATAATTTTTAGTTGTTATAGAAAATGTTTCTGAAGCTGGAATCAAGAATTCAAAAACGATTTGACGACCAAACCGATCAACGTTAGCAATCCTAATTCCATCCAATGTCCCGTCTCGCGGTGCATTGTTTACAGCCGTAATATCTTCTCCCAACAAAGAATAAAACGAAACTGGACCAACAACACCAGATCTTGAAATAGATTTAGTTGGACCGGTAGTACTCATGTGTTCATTACTTTCAGAATCCTCATTTATAACCGCCTTCAAGTTCGCAAAGCTTAACTTGGACTTCTTTCTCGACTTAGCAGGCGGATTTATACGATTTTTAGCTTCGTCAAATGAGTTGAAATCCTCTGTCGTAAAATCTGTAATGTGTACAAAACCGCTCTTCGTCACCATGATAAAGGACTGTTGGATGTTAGTTGGTAAATAGGTAGGATTTCTCCAATTATATCCAACCAAATTGGTTAATTTACTCCTTCCAAAAGAATATTGATCATGTTTATCTGTCGATAGGAGTTTAAAGACACCGTTTTTCTCATTTTGATGCAGGATTGAGGTGTCATCATAACTCGGTCGAATGCGTGTTATTTTCCAATCAGTGTTTGCAACGTTTAATGGAGATTCGAGCTTTTCGACAAGAATTGGTTCAACACTATGAGCTTTCCAATGCTCACATACTCTATTGTTGGTGAGAGTCCAGAAATTGGAGGATTTCATGGACCACGCAAAATCTTCAATTTTAGTATCAAAGCTTACGACTTTATAGGCATTTTCAGCAGCTATTGGACCTGATGGGGAAGAAGAAGCAGACTTGTGTATTAAGTCCCTCGCCATACGAATATCAAATATCGTGAGGTTCTTCTGACATATATTAGTCATAAGGAAGCGACTGTCAGTGGGGCACCATTTCAAGCCTTTGATCGATGAACTGCCGACTTGAAATTTGCACATCGGCTTTTCTGCTGATCTCAAGTCCCATAATGCGACGACTCCGTTATCATAGCATCCGGCAAAGATATCAGCGTCGGAGTAGGACCAATTAAAATCCAGAAAGTTCGCATCAAAGTGTAAGTGCTTGGTAAGAGGCATGAGCCGGTTCTTCATCTCCCATAAATAAAATCCATTGTCTTTGATTGTAGCAACCAAAGGGTGAGGGCAATTTTGAATCTTTAAGGAACGAATGGATCCAAGATCTTCATGAAAAATGACTCTGTGGGGATTTCCTGTTTCATAAAGATGATAAAAAGATAAAGTGGACAACGTTGAGATTACTATCCCATCATGATGATTGCTATAATCATAGGTTAAAATAGGCTCATTATTAATCAATGGGAGGCATTTTCTTTGGATTTTATCTAACATGATTGAGTTTTCTCTCTCAATTCAGAATCAAGCAAAAATTGCCATCTCTCTATACAACAGAAATTAGGGCTTTCGAGGTTTCGGGGAAGAGTTCAACCTTTTTTTCTGTGCATCTTTCACTTGCTGCATTGATATGATTTGTATCCAGCTCACTGAGATGAAATGAGGAATGCTTTCAGAAGATATCGACTTGTTATCACTTCAATATTCTTCTTCTTTCTTTCATTTTCTTTGTCTTTCTTCCCTCAAAGGATCCTTCTTCAACCTTCCAAGGAAAGATTTTTTACTTCAATATCCGCTCCGTATTTCCAGTCATGCGAAGGTATCGCTCTTGGCAAGCATTATTCAATAAAAAAGAATCACCCTCATATATTTCATCATCCAAAGTCGGTGGTTCAGAAAAAGAAAAGATGGTTTGACTCCATTATTCATGATATCAAGACATTTCTTAGAAAGATATTTTCAATTCTGCGCTCTGTTTTTCGAATGAAGGATCACAAAGCTACCAAAGTAACAGAAAATGTAACTGATCTCCGTCCTACTTTCCCCACTTCATCAGAAGAAGAAGAGCTGCAAGAACGTCTGGAGTCTCCTGATGAAGAAACTAATGAGGTACTTGTGAATGAAGACGAAGCACCTCCTACAAAAGAGGAAATTCATGGAATGAAGGATCCAGCACACGAAGCATATCTTCATAGTATTCGTGTAGAACAACAAAAACATTATGTTGAAAATGTCTTGAAGGATATCGCGAGGATGAAAGAAAGATACAAAGACTTGACAGGGAATTTCACCGTACATATCTCTACTCTTGGAATCATCGATACTTCCACTAATGCAACTTCAGTGCTTGGATTGTTGAATGAAAAAGTTGAAATCCTCGACACAACTTCCTCATCTCCATCTCAGACACAAGTTGAAGCTGCTGACGATACGAGGAAGGAGAAAAAGATTCACAAGGAAGAGAAATATTCGAATCTATCGAAGTCCGTTCAAAGGTTCGTTGGTCTATGGCAATTAGCTGAGGAAAGATTTCGAAACGAGTCTTTCTTAAGGTAATTTCTTAAACATGCATCAATTCTCTTTAACTTCATCTGTTAGTGCTGATCGCCTCTTCGACACTATTGAGATTCCTCCTTATGGTGCGGTAATTTCTTCATTGAATGGATCAACTGGCTTGGATTGGTATGTGAATTATTTGAACGCAAGTGAAGGCGGAAAACAACCAATACTTAATTTTAAAGTACTCCGAGGGTGCAGCAGCACATCTTGGATTAGAATTAGTGATAGCAAGACAAAGTTAGTTGTAACTAGACCCCCAAAGCCTCCATATGATCAACTACCTCGAATATGTCTTTATCGAGGAACTGTGGTCGAAGATCGTATAATTGGATTTGTTTATTCTAAAGATGACCAAAGCATACAAGATGATAAGTTTTATCTTTTAGATTTATCGAATAGTTCTAGTGGTTATTCACAAATTGGTAATTTTCATATGTATCGTATTTGAAGGGAACTGTGATCTTCTTGACTTTTTTGTAAATATAATAATAAATGACGGATCTGTGTCACGCGCGATAGACAAGATAATCTGTTGTATCGCGAGTTGTTAGTGATTGGTAGAGATTGATTAGCTTTAACGAGTTTGCGATTAGGTGTGAGAGTGAAGAATGTATCAAGGTGGCTCCAAAGATACAGGAGCTATTGTTGGACGTGTTGGGGGAGGAAATGCTGGATCTCTTGAACTAAATGATGCTCAGGATATGGTTGGAGCAGAAGAATCATTAGTTGGATTCGACGAAAATGGGAACGAGGTGGTGATTTCTGCCTTTCTAAATCCTGGTGATGGTGAGGTAACCTGGATGCCTTCGTATAACTTAGAAGAATCAAAGAATAAGACGGTCGCTATGTCTCAAATGACATCAATGTTGCGCGATGAAGATCGTAACAATTTATTCGAACAAGCAATTATGACCGCCATATCCGCCTTTATTGAGAAACATCAAAGAAGACCTGTTGTTTTAGATATTGGTTGTGGAACAGGTCTATTATCTCTCTTTGCTGCTAAGCATGGTGCAGAATACGTCTTTGCTGTTGAGATGTTTGATGCGATGGCGAATATCGCTCAAAATGTTATCCAAGCAAATGGATATTCCGATAAAATTATCGTAATTAATGCAAAAAGTACTGATATTGATCAATTACCATGTGAAGTTGATTTAATTATTTCTGAGTTACTGGATTCTGCTCTCCTCGGTGAATCATGTCTACCGAGTCATGCTGATGCGATTCGACGATTTTTAAAGAAGGATGATACCTTAACAAACACTGTGAATAATCCTTACGCTATCGCTGATCGTATTATTCCCAACCGTGGAGAAGTATTCGCCACATTGATTGAGAGCATTGAAGTCCAATCTATGGTGCGAGTTGATTCCGTAACGAACGGGAGAGAACCTTTCAATGTTTATCGCAATGACTATGCCAGAAACTGCCATGGTGGATGGCCAATGATTCCAGTTCATTGGGAAGCACTAGAGCATCGAGGTGCAAAGAAATTATCTGATTCTGTACCTTGCTTACAAGTGAGTTTTGCTGATACGCATCATAACATTTACTTCAATATGATGACAAATCCTGAAATGAGAGCTACTGTTCCTCAAACTACCAATCAATTAACGGTTGGTAATCATCCAATTAAATCTTTCGACACAGAGATTCTTGTGAAGAACGATGGTGTTGTTCATGGTCTTTTGTTCTGGTGGAAGACTTATCTTCTCTCTCAAAGTCTGAATCCTATGAGTACTTTATTTTACTCAACAGAACCAGGAAAACAGAATTGGCAAGATCATTGGCAGCAAATAGTCTTCCCATTACCTGAAGCAATCTCTGTTCGTGCTGGAGAAATTCTTCAACTTCATGTCTCTCATGACGACTTATCGTTTTGGGTGAATGTAGTGAAAGTAGATCCAACAATTTTACATCACTCTATTAGTTCTTCGTCTTCTTTATCAAGTATTCCGTCACCAGTGCCTTCTTCAGCCCGAACAGTAGGATTAAAGCGGAATCGTGAGGAACATAATGTACGCATCTTACAAAATATGATACCACGTTACTACGAAGAAAGCATCGATCAAAAGCATTCCTGTATCTGTGGATGGCATCTATTACACGGATGTTACCAATTATTATCATTAAATTACTATCCTTTCAATAAGACGTGGGATAATTTATTCGATTCACTGTTAGATCAAGTATTACAATCTGCTACCATTCAATGGCAGCAAGCTGCCTCGAATGGAGTTAAGCCCGCACCAACACTAATTTTAGATACTTCGGATGGATCAATTTTTTCAATTACTTTTGCTTTGAAGTTAAAAAAGAAGATGCAAGCATTATTCCCTCCTCAATCTCTTGGAAGTGATGATCGCAGCAGTCCCAGCGTTCATTTCATCACAAAAGAAAGAAAACAGTTCTCTGGGATTTTCTTTTCACAATTAATCTCTGCGAATGATCTCGAAGATATGGTCACTGTCTGGGATGGTAACCTCGACGATCTTCCTGGTCTGTTGCAGATGATCGTTGATGGTGAAGCTGGAAACAACGAAAATGACGACGATGAGATGAACGATGACTCAGTTAATTCTCCAACAGGCATCCATGATATCAACCATTCAGACAAAGTAGCCGTTGAGATTCCTCCTATTCCTCTCTTTCTTCATAACTGCTTCTCCTATCAATTACAATCCTTACCTGTGTGGGAAGCGATCTCCTTTTATTACCAAAGAATTGCTCTACAAACGTTTTTAAGTCCAACTGCAACGATTTTACCAGGGAAAGCTGTTGTCATGGCATTGCCATTAGAACTATTGGATTTAAAGAAATGTCATGGCTTAGCTCATAGGTGAGTATTTGCAGGTCGATCTTTTATTGTTGTTACTTACTCAATTTTTTTCGTAAATAGTGTGAGCGGATTTGATCATCGTGCATTAGATGAGAGGCAGAGCCAATGGCATCAGCATCTCTATCCTTATCGTCTAGCAAACTATAGGAAGAGAGCTTTAGGCCCTGCTACGTCAATCGCGATCCTCGACTATAATAACACAGACCTCCAACCAATCCACCAGATTACTGAGATCCCAATTGAAGTAGCAGCTAACTGTGATGCAGTCGCGATATGGGTTGATTATGTCCTCAATGAAAGTTCATTACCTTCGAACACCGCTGCTTCATCCTATTCTCAGACAATCATCTCCCCTTATCAAACGAACGACTTTGTTCCTTTCATGACTCAAAGCATTAAATTCCTTGAACAACCTATCCAGGTTCTCCCTCATCAGCATCGTGTTCGCTTAGAAGTATACTTTGAATTTGGTCAGAGTGATTTCCAATACCATGTAGAGATAGTTGCTTAGTTATGAGGAGTACGAAGAGGGATAATGTATTCTTAATCTTCTTCGTTTGTGTTTTTTAATATATATATATTAATATATTTTATTCGAGAGACTATGACCTAGTTCATGGTTTTACAATAGAGAGAAGAGGGAAAAGAGGAAACAACTGAGAGAAGAAGAGAGAAAGTAATATAGAGAAAGAAGAAACACATACATTATCTACACCATGATTACTAAAGAATATTTTCTATCTATCTCAAGAAAACCTTATCATCCAAGCCACCCGCTCATATAGCTCCTTCCTCTTCCAGCATTAATCGATCACCATCCTCTAATGACTCCGATGATTGTCGGTGGTAGTTATCAGGATGGTCGACTGATCCGTCATCTTGTGAGATATCATCAAACGAGGTGGAGTGAGTGATCTTCACGAACTTTATAAAGCACATACGAATAGGAGGAGAGAATTTGATCGCATCATTAGTTCGAATCAACTCAAGCTCAGGCTCTGTGATCAACACTTCCTACAAATATATATCAAAAAGATTGAACAGTTGAATGAGTATGGATGGTTGGAGAGTAGAATAGAAGTCTCACCTCGACAGTAACTTCGTAATTCGCATCATAGTGACGAATGAGATATAAGAATTCTTCTAACGAAGTTCTTAATTCATTGACGAGAAGAACTAATAGTTCTTTCTTAATATTCTAATAAGAAAAAAACATTTAGAATCAGAAGAGAGGAGGAAGAGTTGAATTTTAAGTTCACTTACCATTTGAATGACACGAATCAAAGGCTCGACAACAATGCTATTGTAAAGACAATCAGAGCAAAGGATTAAATCGATGTTATTCTCGGAAATCTTTAAAGAATCGTGTTCTAACTCCCAATCAAACGGAAGAATCTTTAAAAATGGCTGTTGAGAGTCACGAGGAGAGGGAGAAGAGGTGGTGGCAGAGTGTGATGTCTTTGACTCTGATTCACTGTCACTGGCAGATTTACCAGAGGGTTCAACTTGAGCAAGATAATGATGAAGATTCTCTTCTAAAATATTCATAATAGATAAGCGATCTGTCGCAACAACATTAAATCCTAAAGAATGGAAGACTATACTCGTTAAACCACATCCAGCACCTACCACAATATAAGTATGAACCAAATGAGATGAGGGAAGAACATTACCTAAGTCTAACACAGTCACTCCTTGAAAATCTAAATTTTTCTTTCTCGTATCTAATTCTTCTCGATTCCATCGTTGCGATAAAGAATTCAAATTTTCTCCCACTGTGTGACGATTTCCATGATGGTGGTGATGATTGCCAGCAAAGAATCCTCCATGGCGATTCAGCAAAGAAGTAAATAATTTCTCTGCTAAAGTTCTTTGAAACTCTTTCTGCATAATTTTCCTATAAGAGATCGATCATCATCAAAGACCTAAAAGATGATATCAATTCTTACCTCGAACAGATAACAGAACTAGGCCAAACAGCACCTCCAACACCCATACTACTTAATTGCTTGACAGAAAACTCTCGACCAAGCAATTCAAATCGAACTTCAATCTTATCTTCTCCCCAGTCTTTTAATTGGAATTCTGGAATTTCTTTCTTTGATGTAATAGAATTAGAGATGTCAGAGTTTACTCGAACAACCTCCCATAACTCAATATCTTCAGCACAGTAAGTAGGATGATGTTCACTCATTGGAATGATATGAACTTCAAGTCCTTTCAAAGAGCATAGTCGTCTGAACTCTTGTCGAGGATCGTAGGCAGGGAAAGGACGATGTTCATAAGAGAATATTGCAACCGTGTCCTTCGTCAGTAAGTAGTCAACAGCCTATGTGAGAAAGAAGAGTTCATGACCGCTCGGATTCACACGTTTTCAGAGAGAAAAAGTACTTACATCAACAAGCATGGAGATCGGATATAGCTTCGGGAGTACACAATCAGAGATCAGAAGAAGGTCAAAGGAATCTTCTTGAAACCTTTGTTTCTCTTCCCAGTTATAGACGGTGGATGAAATCTGTAAATTTGGATGATGTTCAGCGGCGATTTCGATGTTTTGTTTCATGAGGGGAAGAAGAATTTCCAGGTCAGTGAGAACAACAGTTCCTCCTAATAAAGCCGCTACAAGACCAACTAAACCTGTTCCAGCACCGATATCACAAATTCGCTTCCCCTTCAGACCAGCGCCTTGATATCTTTTCTCAAGGAATTTGGCGAGGACATGAGCAGCAGGCCAGACGAAGGTTCCAGTCCCCAGTCCTTTCAGCTCACCATTTAAGATCTGCTTTACACGTAGGGGTGGAGCTGGGTTCGATCTTATCGTCGTGTCTTCTAGCTTGTATTCATATTGTTCAGTGTTGAGATAGGCCTGGCGCCATTGCAGTGATTCAAATAATCGTTTGTGTTTAGAATTCTGCAATCCATTTGCTGCAGCATTTTTGAATAATGCAGTAATAGATGGTCGATTTTCCATGATAGAAAGTATCTTTTGGTCTTAAGGAAGAGAAGTGTTGGGATTGGTGGATCTTTGCTTTATTGGATGAAATTGAAGAAATTTCTTTCTTCAAACTTTCAGGAACTAAATACTGCGAAGGTTTACAACTTGATTGAAGACTCTGAAGACAAAAGAGAGGAATAAACAAGATGGTCTGAAGTCTTAAGAAAGGTCTTCTCTTCTCTCTTTGATTGATGATGCTCGCAGTCTTTAAGCAATTCCTTTCAATATCGATAAGAAATTCCTTAATAATAATAAGTCATTCGATCGCTGTTGATGTTGTGATGATTATGATTGATAAAATGTTCACTTATTTGCTTTTCATTTTCCATTTCTTTATCTTCCCTTCATGTTTTCAAAGTCTTGGTAGTCTTATGCCGAAGGAAATTGCTGAATGGGCAATCAAAGAGTTTGAAGAACAGGAAAAAAGAAAAGCTCATTTTAATGTTAAAGGTTTAGATCGAAGAACTTCCTTACCATTCATTACTGGTGATGGATTTCGGGCCTTCTGTTCACATATTTGTGAAGATCATAATCGATGTCGTATGACACCAGAGGATGTCAAAGATGGACAAGCAATCTTCGTGAAATCAGATTTTATGGAATTCTTTGCTAATTATGTAACTTCAAGAATTAATGCTTCTTACATCGTAATATCACATAACGGTGATCTTTCTGCGCCAGATGGTCAAACAGATGCTCCAAGGATAGGTATGTCGAAGTATATTGGGAGTGACAGTCTTTCTCTGGAGTACCAGAAGAAACGCCTCATAGCTCATCACGGTCAAAATCTTTGGTGGAGAAATGTCACAACTGGAAGTCCACGTCCTGAATTTTCTCATTGTTTACCTATTGGTCTTGAGAATCGCTACAATCCTGTCGGCAAGAACTTACAAGGTTATGTAGATGCGTTGAAACAGTTCGTCATCAACGGTCATAGCTGGAAAGACGAAGAACGACCGCTTCTTTTGATTGCTTTTTATCCCAAGTCTCGTGTTCCTGACCGAGGTAAGGTGTTAAACATCTTGGGGGCTTATAATAAAAGAGCTGCGACTGATCCTGCTCCATGGTTTAATCACACGGACCTGACGCACTGGCAGTGGCTTCAAGCTGTTACCTACCATAAATTTGTACTTGCTCCATTTGGTCACGGATTAGACACTCATCGTATTCAAGAGATATTATTGATGGGTGGAATACCAGTGATGAGGAGGTCGACGATCTCTAGTTGTTACGATGATAGTGATAACACTCTCCATGGAAAAACTAGAGGAAGTCTTCCTGTGGTCGTACTAGACAAGTGGGAAGACTTGACAAAGAAGAGGTTAGAAGAAGAATGGGAAAGAATTAAGAAGATCCCTATCACACAGTGGGATTGGAGCCGTGTCTTCATCTATCATTGGTTAGAGAGAATCTTTGGTAAAATGCCGCCGCAAATAACACCATAATCAAAACAGAATGAGTTGAAAGCCTTCTTTATTGTTCTTTTGTGTGTTGATTATATTAATAAATGAAGTTTCATAGAATATATGTAACGATGGTTGAAACTTTCTTTCTTTCAAATAAACAACAATATCTCCTTCATATCATACATTATATACAATACCTATCCATCCATAGGATAGATTTGATCTCCATCTTGAAGCGAATCTAAGCTTTGATCGTCATAATTATCATTGCTACCATCAAGACTCCCTTGAAAATCGTCCTGAGATTGCATATGCTCTGCTAATTCAGGATTCTGCGCCATTAATTGTTGGCGAGCAATTTCCTCAATCTGATCCAAATCAACATCTGCTTCTTCTTGTTCCTCTTCCTCTTCTTCATACTCTTCCTTGGACTTAAAAGGGTTGAGTCTAATTTTAAGCTTCAGCTTATTCCACTTCTTCCTTAGTTTCTCTTTAGTTCTTCGATAGGTTCGAACCCAAGTTTTCTTAGACAGCAAACTGGATGCATCAACATCATTGAGGAACTCTGAAATAGCAGATGAAGCAGTCGTCACTCGTGACATCACTGTATGTGGACGACTATGATTCTCAGCATATTGATGAGTCATGTACTCCATCTGAGCTCTATAACGATTCATATCCAGCGTGAAAGCAGCAATAGCTTGTGCAGTCGAATAATAATTACTATAAGAGACAAGAAAAAGAGTGAAAAGAAATCAATAAGGAGTGAAACAATTATGACTTACAATTTAATCGCTAAATCAGCAGGAATTTTCCCATCTTTATCTTGTAACGTTTTATTTGCACCAATACGGAGTAAGAAAATCGCCATTCGTGTTTGACCAAACATTGCAGCAATATGTAAAGCAGTTATACCATCATTATTACAATGATTTACATCAAATCCACTTTGAACAATACAAACAACAATATTAATATAACCATACTTCGCTGCTAACATTAGTGGTGTTAATAATTCTGATGAAATTGTTAATAATGTTAATTTTGCTTCATTTTGTATTAACCAATGCATTAATTTCGCATTATCATTAATTGCTGCAATATGTACTGCAGCTAAACTATCTTTACTTTTCATTGAATTAATTTTTGCACCATATTTTATTAATAAATCTAATATTTTTTGTAATTTTTTACGATCTGATGAATCTTCTTTCTCATCACCAACTTTTAATGATGATGTAATATTATCTAATTTAATTGCTTTTTGAAAACAACGTAAAAATAATGTTTCATCATCAGGTGTTAACATATCAGCTTTACCTTGTCCAGCTAATAATAATGTTGTTACTTTTAATACTCTTAATTTATCACATGCTTCAATTAAACTCATGGATGTATCAACTAATGCTTTGGTTTGTTTTGATTTTTTCGTAATTTGTTTGGATAATTTTATTAAAGAATTTTCTATTTTCTTAATCTTTGGTAAACCTCCAATCTTTTCTTGCATGACATCATATTGATCACGAACTGGTACAACTTCAATTTTCTTACTTTTCTTTTTTCTTGATCTTTTACTTGATGGTCGACTAGATGTAGGACTACCTGGATTACTTAATTTACTCTGTTGACGACTTAATGGTCTTCTTAGGGATCCTATTCGACTTGATGGTCGACTTGATTGACGACTTGATCCTCGAGACCCATTCGTTGTCGAATCATCGATTCTGCTTCGATCGTTTATGTAAGGATTATGATGGAGTGCTACAGCAACTCTAATACGATCTTCCAAATCTTTCTTAGTAAATCCATCTAATGCTGTTCCTTTTGCAGTAAATTTCGAATAGACATGAGTCTCTTGCCATGGACTAACTTTCACTTTTGGTTGTCCTAGCAATGACTTATCAGCTAGCGCTAGTCTATCAATCATAGCGAGATGATAACTTGATAAATTAGGTGCACCACCTGTATATCCACCATATTGCACCTTTTGCCAGTCCATTTCTTGTTGAAATTCTGATAGTTCAGTTTTCTTTTTTGCTGGTTTGCTCTTCACAGTCGTATGAGATCCATCCATATGAGACTGTTCTAACTGATCCTTCACGCTCATAATAAACCAAGGATCATCATCTTCATAGCCATTTTGTATATAAGAATTATATTCTGTACGAAGAGCGAGAAAACTGACTTCATCTGTCTCGCCATCAGCTCCGAGCTTTGTTGGCAGAAATTCTTTCTTTAGAGGTTTCAATTTCATGCCATTCTCGGTATAGAATGTCCCTGGCAGCTCTTCATCAAAAATTTTCTTTGCAACGACATGTTTTGTGTTGTCGTTTAGCTTCCTTGGTGTGATACAGTGAGGGTGTCTTCCGTGCCATTCTATGTATTTTGCGAGTTCCTCTGCGGTTTCTTCATCCCATACATTGCTAATTTCCTTCAAGAAACGAAAAAAAAACTTCAGAAAATAAAGACATAGTTGATGGAATGGACTTACAGGCTTTGATCGAGTATCCCAGTTCACTGGAGGAAGTGAACCTTCCATATCCGCTAGCTTTGGCTTCGTTTTCTTGTATGTTGTATGAACAACTTTCTTGACATCTTCACTAAAAGTGAATTTTCCATCAACAACATGGATATCGTCTTCCTCCATCATTCAATAAATCCAAACATAGAACCAACAAGAATCATAAACAAATACTAATAAGAAACGGTAGAATTTTATTTTTTCCTTCATTATTCCAAATCTTTTCCTTTACTTTTCTCGGAATTTTTATCCTGTGATTTTCCTTCATTCACAAGCAATTCATTCAATACTCCTCGCTGTTCTTTGACTTGCCCTTTGCAGACTTTTGATTCTTCCTAATAGAATTATTGGAGATGTTTCGGTTTCTTCGACAGACCAACCTTTCGATAGCTCGAGTCAGTAATGTGAAGAATGTTGGATTTTCGAGTGTAAAGGATGCAAGAGCTGCAAGAAGAGAAAAACTTCATGCAGCAAGCGGAGGACATCGAAACATCGCATCAATTGCCGTCATTGGTTCACTTGGAGCTGCAGCCTATGTAGCATATGAGTTCAGTGAGAATCCTAATGGAGTTGTTGCTACTCAAGTTGGAAAAGCAGCGAAAGTCTTCGATCCAGTGAAAAACTTCTTTCTTGGTAATTTACAAGAAGTATTCGAACCAACAACAGATAAGATTTTACCTGACTGGGGTGATCAAACCTATTATCCAGGTGTCCCACCAGGTTCACCTGCACCACCATTATTAATTGTAGATTTAGAGAAAACTTTAATTGGTTCAAAATATGATGCAAAGCATGGTTGGAGACATGTTAAACGTCCAGGATTAGATAAGTTCATTAAAGAATTATCCGGTTATTACGAAATAGCTATTATTAGTGAGAATGATCTTGGTATAGTTCAAGATATCTTGATGGCTATCGACCCAGAAGGACGTTGTCATAAATTTGGTTCGAATGTTAGTGAAATGCGAGGTACTGCTGTTTTAAAACGATTAGATTTAATGAATCGTGATTTACAAAAGATTGTTTTGATTGATGATGATCCAGTAGCTTCACAGTTGTTCCCTCGTAATACTTTACTCATCACTCCTTTCACTGAGAAAGATATCTATGATACAGATCACTCTTTGGAGTCATTGATTCCTCTTTTGCAAGCATTTGTTCATGAGGACGCCCGTGATTATCGTGATGCTATTGACTCCTTAGGCACACATGATGCCTTCCAGTGTGCCATTGAGTATAGAATGCGTGTTGATAAGAAGAAGCGAGAAGAACAAGAAAAGCGTAACAGAGGTTTAGGTGGTGTGATTCGTGGCGCTAAAGAAGTGGAAGAGGATCATTACAGATCATCTATCCTTTCCGCGAAGGATATTGTAGGAGATCTCGTGTCTGAGAGTTCTGATTCATTTATTCCTGTTGTGAAGAGCCTCAATAAAAAGGAAGAGAAAGGACCAGCTGAGAAGAAGAAAGGATTACTGTTCAAAAGGCTTGAGGAAATAGAGAAGCAGAAAGAAGAGGAGGAAATGAGGAAGAGAGAAGTGATGATGCGAATCCAGCAAGAAAGAATACAGAAGACACAACAGCGAGATTAAGTAACCTTGCAACTTTAAATGATGTGTTTGATGTTACGTGGCAGTTTGAAAATAATGAGAGGGGTAAAAATAAATCTTCTTTTGCGTGTCCCACGTATTGAATTAAATCTCGAGAGGCTTCACAATTCTTGTAAAAATCTATTCAACTAAATTAAACTACTTGTTTTAAACTTCATTCTGAAGGATTTGATCTAATGTTTGTCGTCTATAAACGGAGAATGCTAAATAAGCGGATGGAAAGAATTCGTGACAAATAATTCCTTACTTTCTAATCAGTCGGATTTCTCCATTTTCCTTCAAAAGAACTTCAGGGGCTTCAGGGAAAGAGTTATAGTTCTTGGTACTCATCCCAGCACAATAAGCTCCACTTCCCTCAATAGTAATTAAATCTCCAATCTCAGCCTTCTTGAGAGTTCTTTCCTTTAATGCTTCAGGGTCTCCAGGAGCACAAGAGAAGAGATCACCACTCTCACAGCAATGACCAACGACTACATACTTTGCTGTCTCCGGAGTATCTTTCAACACCACAATAGGATGCTGAGCACCATATCTACAAGAAAAGGATTATGTCATCCTTGTAGCAAGGAATATCACTTACAAGGAAGGTCTGAGGACTTCTGTCATTCCAGAGTCTAACTTAATAAAGGTATGACCTTGCTCTCCGGTAGAGACAATATCTTGAACAGTTGTCAAAAGAACACCAGAGTTAGCCACTAAGAATGTTCCTGGTTCAATTTCTAGCTTGATTTTACGTCCCGTCTCTTCAGCAAAGCTGCGGAAAGCTTCAGTCACTGGTGCGCCAACTAACTGCAAGTCAGTAGATGCCTCATAGCTCATTCTTCCGACTTTATATCCTCCTCCTAAATTCAAGGTGTGAACTTCTGGAAACTCACGAACAAGATTTAAAGAAAGTAAAGAGACTGTCTGCCAAACAGTTGGATCAGAGCCAGAGCCGATGTGGGTATGAATTCTCTTGATCTTAAGATTGTATTTCTTCGCAATTGCCTTCACTTCCTCCTTTAATTCATGCCAGATCCCAAAAGAAGCAGTTGGTCCACCAACATTCTATATTCATTGGGTTTACACTTGGTCAGAGAAACAAACGTTGTAATAAGTGGAACTTACCGTCTTGCCAGTTCCTCCAGATCCTTTACCAGGGTTGAATCTGACACCACAACTACCACCAACATTCTTCTTACCAAATTCTTCTAATTGTTTTAATGAACATGCATTAAATTCAATCCCTAATTCAATTAGTTGTTGAAAGTCTTGTGGAAGTTCTTGTGATGATAGAGAGATTTGTTGTGGTTTCACACCAGCTTTAATTGCTCGTAAAACTTCAAATCCACTTGATGCATCAAAGTTAACACCTAAACTATTAAATAATTTTAAAATTGCAGCGTTAGGACTTGCTTTCATTGCATAGCGAACAGTCAATCCATATAAGTTAGGGAACTGTAAAGCCTTCTGCGCTTGAGAAGTCAATGATTTTTCATCATAGACATAGACAGGGGTATTATACTGTTGCTTAATCTTTGTAGCGGTAGAAAAATCCAAAAATCTTGCTGTCTCAACAGTCTCAATCTTATCATTCGCCTCAGCATTCAGCTGAAGATTCGCCTTCTTTGAGCTCCAACGATTACGATTTATCCAATGATGTTGGAAAGCTTGTACTGTAACAATAGTCACAGTGAAGAATAAAGTTGCAGGGAGGAACATGTCAGATGAGTTTGACGAACTTCGTGATTCGAAGTGAGAGGAAGGAAGTTTGGACGGAGGAAGAGCAAACATCTTTCTGTATGAATGATGTGCGATGTGCGTGGCTGTAAGTGACGGGCGATCGCCTCCAATCGGCCGCAGATTCGAAATTCGGCCAAACTCGAACATGTTTTTTCAAAGTAAAAGCGCTTTTCTAAGTTTAAGGAAAGAGTGAAAGTTCATTCATTTTCGTTGAGGTATAGAAACATCATTATCAGAAGACGCCTTGTCCCAAAAGAATGTCTGGCACTTGCTGTTGTGTTTCAGGAACCCCAGTTGAGGATGTAACTGGTAAAATGCGTGTTTTCGAAGGCGATCGATTTCAGGTTGATATGCTTAACGCTCCTTTTACCAATTGTTACTCTTTCCTCTGGTAATTCCGTTCTCTCTCAACGATCTGCTCAAATAATAATGTATTTGTCTGTAGGTGTTGTGGTCAAATGACTCCTGGAACTTGTTGTATCACACAGGTAAGAAAAAGATAGATCTTGGAGACTGGGTTATAAAAGGACCTATTATTCATATTATTCACTCATATTATAGTATTGTTTAAGAAGAAAGGTTTTGAACGGAAATCTTTCTAAATATTCGTGCTTTCGTAAGATTTCCTCTTTTTTCTATCTCTAGTAGACTGATTTATTTTGTTAGAGGGTTACATGAACTGTTGTTGCGTTCGCTCTGGCATGTGCTGTGAACATAGCTGTCCTGAACTTTGTTTGTGTTGTGAATCGTTTTGTTGTAACTCACTGGCTGTCTCTGCCTCGAGAATGTATGTGATGGAGAAGTATGATTTAGGATTAGATCCCTGTGATTATCGTCTAATTCGAATCAATAACTGCATTCAACTCTTGGCCTGTGTGTGCGATATCCTTGTTATATTCAATCGAGACTTGAAGGAATTATCACAGTAAGACTATGTTTGATTCCTTTCACCGATTTTATTGTCTTTTCTAGGATCCTTGATTCGGTGGCAAATTGTTTGTATCACTGTGTCTCTGGTTGTATGACAGCCCAAGTTGCTCATGAAATAGACTATCAGAATGATATTGAAGCTCAAGCAAAGCTGTTGAGACATTATCCTATTGCCCAAGCAATTCAAATGGGTGATAATTATCAATATCAATACATTTAAAGATGGTGCATTTTCCTTTGGTAGATTCAATTTTGTTCATGTATGAAGTTGTAGTTATTGTTTGATTCTTTTTGTTTTTAAGTTTTGAGTGCTGAAAATTAATCTGTATCTTCTCTCTTATTCTATCAAATTGGATTGAAAACGATCGTACTAAAACGATCGTCTGGGAAATGTGTCAGAATCAACTTCTTTTTTTAGATGTTTATTAGAGAATGAAGCCAGAGACGCCACTGTTTGTGATCTTTGGTTTGCCTACATGGGCTTTAGTTGATGGGACTTGGTCTTCTTTGTCTCAACTTGCCGATCGCCTGCCGGAGGGTTATAATATCTCAGCATACTTGATTCTCTCCTTGACTCTAGGCAACATCTTCCCCATCGCGATCGGATATGCACTGGAAAAGTTCTTTTCATCATCTCTTCTAGAAAATTTGATTTATTGGATCTTAACCATTGGAGCATTCACGGGTATTCTGATGGGAGTGTTCTATGACTACAGTGTTAGTATCGGCGGCTCTGACATCTCCCTTCCTCTCTGCATCCTCTTTTTCATCGTCGGCGGATGCTCCTCCTCCTCTAATGTAACACATTTTACCTATGTTTCCACATTTAGTGCACAAAGTACGACAGCGCTCGGAACAGGGATGGGATTTGGTTCAATGATTGCGGGTATTCTAGGCATCCTTCAAGGTGTCTGGCTCATCGACTACGGTTTTAATACCACTATCTATTATATTGTCTTATCTGTTTTATATGTTCCAGCCATTTACAGCTTCTACCAATTAAATCAACATTACGCAGTGTCTCCCAACACATCAAAACACGAAATATCTTCATTCCTTGGCATAGTAGAGGAGAATCCTGTCTCTTCGCCAATATTAACCAATCAAGAACATCAACAAACTCGTGCAAGTCCGGAGATCTCTCATTATCGAAATTCGAAAGAAAGAAGAACATTACCACACTTTATATGGCAGTATGCTCACATTCTTTCCTTACAAGCATTCAACTCTTCATTAGGATATGGCGTTGTACCTGCTTTAATCTCTTATGCATGTGGAAAATTCCCGAATGCTAATACAATCTTATTGTTTGCTACAGGAACTGCTGCGATCGTTGATCCTTGGTCGAGATTTAGTACAAACTTCTATCATCTGAACACTTACAAACAGTTATTATATGCGAGCAGTGTATTGTTTTTCCTTGCTCTTGGATTAATTATTTGTAGTGTAATTCCTCCAAGTTCAAGTTTTTATATCGAAGGGAATAGCTTTCTTCCTGTTGTTTTATATATTTGTTTTAATGCGTTGTTTGGATATACAAATATTAGTATCTTTCGTTATTTCAAAGAGAAAGCATCAATAACATCATCCTCGTCGTCTGAAACTAACCCAGAGACTTTGCAACAAATTTCTGATAAGCAAATCCAGAATGCTTATCGCTACAGCGGAGTGGCATCTCAAGTAGGTGCTTTGTTAGGTTCAATTCTTGCGTTTAGCTTAGTCGTCACCAACTCTTTGTAACAATAATTCTTTAATTGACCTGGATACTTTTGTCAATACGAAGGAATAATAAAGCCCGTTCCATCATATCAACTCTATCTACTCGGAACATTGTCATTGCTCGTACTTCTCATAATTGATGTGTTATAATTTTGCAAAGAAGGTTGTGCGTCATTAACAGAAGCCTTTGGAGATGCTGAACCAGCTGAACCAATTGGTTGTGAAGGAGATCTCCCTTTCGCTGGCTCTTCTGCCTGTTTAATCAAATAATTCACCCACAACTCTGCCAGATTAGATCCCTAACGAAAGGAAGGAGAAAATTACGGAAGAAAAAAGTGGAATGAAAATTTACTCACCTCAATAGGTTGCTCTTCTGACACACCAGACGGATTAATCCCTATGACAGACTGAAAGAAAGATTGAATGTAATTAATATTCGCAACTTTTAATCCAATAATTACTAGTTGCTCATCATTCAGTTGCAGGACCTTTGCTATCAACTCCAAGACTTCCCGCGATCTACATTAAGACAATGTTTGAATCCAAAATAGGGAAAGATACATCAAAACGAATCACTAACCTTCGCCTCTGAAAGTAAGAGACAATCAGATTGCCAATCAACATCTTATCAACCACATTACTAGAAGTATTCTGCATTTGAGCGATTGTCTTCTCCATATTCTTTTGTAAAAGTTGCTTTTCGCGATTATTTTCAAATACTAATTGTTTCATTTGTAAAGTCTTTTCATCAATTAAATTCGTTAATTCTTTCTTTTCTTTTCGAAATTGTTCGATCAATTGTGATGTCACTTCTTCAATATTCTTTTCTTGCGCTTGTGTAAGAGTTTCCAATTGATGCAAACAATCAGCATGCTTTCTTTTCCATAAATTTAATTCCATTGATGATTGATGTTCATAATCTTGAATCAAATCTTTTAAATTCTGATTTTCGTAAGTCATCTGTTCAATAGACTTTTTTGATAAACGTTCTTCGTATTGGTAATTATCAATAATTTGTTGTTTCTCATATAATGATTGTTCTTTTGTTAGCAGTTGCGATGAATATTGTTGAATTGTCATCTCATACGTTTGAATCTCTTGTTGTAGATGAGAGAGCTCCTTTTGCTTACTTTGCAGATCCTGTTGAAGGAGTTGGTAATTTGTCGCAATGTGGTGGTATTGGTCTTTATATGCCTTATATTCTGATGATTCTTTTTGAAGCTGCTGATATTGCTGCTTTATTGTCGCTAATTCTTGAACAATCTGCTCGTTTTCACTAGTTTTATCTTTCCTGGCATTGCGGAGTTGATTTATCACAGTGAGTAATTGCTTATTCTCGTTGTCAGCCCTACACAAACCATTAGTAATTTACGAAAACAAAATAGAGAACTTACTTGACGTATTTGGTTTTAACTTCTTGAAACTGTTGCGTCAGCACATCTCGCTCTTGTTCCAGTTTCGAAAGGAAAGTGAGCTTTTGTTGAGTCTCTGAGGTCATTTGTTGCAGTTGTAGCTTTGACTGCTGATCAGATGAAGTTAGCTGTTTGAGTTGCTCCAGTAGCTTTGATTTTTGCTGTTCTGATTCGATCATGTTGGCAGTTTTCTGTTGAACCTCTAAAGATAGTTTCTTAAGCTGATGTCGTTGATCTTCCTCTAAATGTAGCAATTGTTTGATCTGCTCACCCATTTCACTCTCCTTATCCTGCAAGATTTGCAATTCCTTCTTCAAGAGTTCTTGATTCAATTTCTCACGCTCCTATGTTAAAATATTGAATTTAGACTTAATCAGATAGTGAATTAAACGAAAGATCGTACCTGATATCCTCGTAGATGGGCATCAAACAACAGTACAAGTTTGCCTAGTATTCGGTGAACTTCAAACTCACTACTAATGCCTTTCTGATTTCGGTTGGGGCTAGACGGATTAAAAAGAGCTTGAACCTCAGAATACATCTCCGGAAATACTTGCAGAAAGAGCTTTTGAAGAATCTGTAAGGTGGATAAAGACGAATCCTTCCAATCAAATAATTCATTTTCCTTTCGCTCTACTAAAGATTCAATAAGCTGGATGGAATGAAAAATATATTGTAGTAAAACTTCTTCTGAGGGTGAGGAAGAATCAACGCCCCGAGCGATGTCGGGAAGAGGATTGACTATTTCCTTGTCTCCGCAAAACTGCGTAATGTTTGAAGTTATTGATTCAAGATAATTATTTACCAGCTTTATCACCATATCTTGATACGGATTTGAAGGGGCAGAAGGAGTCATAAACGAAGAGGGAATAGGAGAAGTGCCAACAGTGACAGAACTCGTGTCAGTAGTATTTGTGTAAGGCGGTTCAATTGCTTGAAAGACCTCCTGCTTAATCGGACTCGATGCTGAAGAGGAAGAAGATTGATGAAGTCTTCGGGTATGTTGGTCATGAATCAGTTCAGCATGTTGATTTTGTAATGTTAAATAATTCCTTTCTAACAATTCTAGCTTCTCCTCCAATGTCTTCGCAGTGAGTGATAGACTTTCATTCTCTGTACGATGATTGTCGATTAATGCTTCATATTTCTCATGGACTTGATCATTCTCAGTAACATATTTCTCCAAAAGTTCAATTTGATGTATCAATTGATTTTCTTTCTCTTTTAATCTTTGTTGAAATTCTTTTGATTGTTTGTCTTTATCTTGCTTTAGTTGTTGTATTGTCTCTTGATTCTTCTGTTGCAGTTGCTCTGATTCAAGCACTAATTGCTTTTCAAAGGACAATTGGTAATTTAAGTCGTGATTTTCTTGCTGAAGTGTCAAGAGTTGTGAGTGGACAATCTGGTACTGTTGTTGTACGGAGTGTAGGTTTGTTAGAGTATCTTGGTTACTTTGATTTAATAGTTGGTTTTCCTTGATTAATTCTTGCTTTTCCTTCTCTAATCGATCGAACTGTAATAACTTGCTGGATTGTTGGAGCAGCCTCTCATCTTTAACTTGAATATCTCGTTGCAGATGAGTTAACATTGCCTCTAGTTCCTCGATCTTCTTCTCATATGCAGCTAAATTGCTTGCCTGGTGAGTGATCAGAGAAGGCGCTTGAGGGAATTTAGTAACAACAGTATTTGATGTTTCAGTCTTGCAAACTTGTTCAAGTGTTTCGAGTCTCAACTGAAGGCGATGATTCTCTTGTTCTAACTCTTGATGCTTTGACTGTAAATCATTATAACTGTTTTCAAGATTTTCTCGATATTTCAATTGAATCTTCTTCTCTAATTCTACTGAGGAGAACGTGCTAATATTAGGAGTGGAAACAACGCTGCTTGGGGTCGACGTGTGATTGGTGCTGTTTGTTTGTGGCTGTGGCTGTGCTGCTTGGATGGAGTTTGGGAAGGTATAAATTGGACTCTCTAAACCTGTTGATGATATAGAAAATTTTCTATCACTATCCATAGTAAGGATTGTGTCATCGCTCTCCATTGTTGTAGTTCGATCAAGTAGTAACGTGGGTGGGATGAGAGAAAGTGCTGTTTTACTCTCTCTATCAGAATCTTCATCATCTAATGTTATTGTAACCAGTGAGTTTGGAGATTCAGGCTCCACCTTTTGAATAAATTCGCTGTGAGGAGAAGGACCGCTCACATCAGGTGTGCCGATTCCAGGAGGTTCAATCGGTGCCTTATACACTAATTTTCTTTCAGGTTTGACTTTGGTAAGGGTTTCTTCACGCTTTTGTTGAATAAAACTTCGAACTAAATTATCAAAATTATCATCTTCATCTTCCCCTTCATGTGCATCCTCTGCATCTCGATTTCGATCTTCATGAAGTAAACTCTCTTGCTGGAGCCTTAATCTAAATTTTTCATCTTCTTCCTCGGGAACAGGTGCCACAATACTTCCTAAACTTTCTAAGGCCTGTCCTAATACAGAAAATCCTCCAAACATATTCATTTGTTATATAATAAAGTATTTCTGATATTTTTCTCGATTGTGGAAGGATTTTTGACACATCCACCCCGGCATAACGGAATTTCTCTGAAGCCGCAGGTATTATGAAATTGTTGCAATGAAACGATATCGTGAAGAAGCGATAAGAACTCCAGAATGGGAAGATCATGTGAAAGAATTTGAGCCATTGGTTCTGGAAAATTTACATTTGGATAAGGAGATGCAATTTCAGAGCTTACTTGCTTTTCTTTTACAAGATAGCACTGTTATCGATATTTCATGTATTGCAAAGGATGAAGTGGAATATAAAGGAAACCCGATTGATCGAGAAAGTATAAATCTTCCAATGAAATCTTTTGTTGAGGCTTTTGTCCACCTCAGCGAAGGAAAGACTCATTGGTTGTTGAGTAGTGAGCTAAATTTCTATCTCAGTCAGTGCTGCCTTCATTCCTCCGAACCATCCACGATTCAAATTTCCCTTCCTGCCGTACACGATCATCGTCCCGCTATATTGAAATCAATGACTATTGATACCGTAAACCTCTGGATGAATATTGATCGCTCACAGTCTACTTTGCACTATGATGCTAATCACAACCTGCTCCTTGTCCTGCAAGGAAGCAAGACCATTTACCTCTTTTCTCCTGAATTAACCTCTGTGATTGAACCAAAAATTATCTTTTGTGAAAGCCCTAATCATTCTAACCTACCCTTTATGAGAATAAAGGAAATAAGTGAGGAGTTGTTGAAAGACTCGAAATATGAAAGGAAATGCTTTGTTATCACAGTAAATCCAGGCGAGGCGATCTTCATACCAGAGGGATGGTGGCACCAAGTGGAATCTACTAAATATACCGTAGCATTGAATTATTGGTTTTCAAGTGGATTAGAAAGGTTGGAAAAAACTAACATTAAACCTTATGTTATGAGGAAAGTCGCTCATTCCATGGTCTTAGAGTATTGTAAACTCTCTTTTGAAGACGAAAGAAAACATCGATTACAGACAAGCTATTCCTTTTATTCAAATTTATCATTGGACGGTTTTGCTGCGGCACTTCATCAAGTTATTAATAGTCATTCTTCAGTAGCACAGGAAATGCAGTTGAGTATTGTATTTTGTGAATTTGAAGTTATGAAAAGGCTTTGGTTATCATATTCGAGTGAGAATGGGCTTTTGTGGACGAAGTTCCTACTTCAATTGACTCCGAAATCGTCGTTTGTTCTTCTAGAGTTGTGGGATGAGATTGAGAAAGGTAAAACATTTTCTATTTCGATGAACTGTTTTTATTTAAAAGTTTCAGATCCTATGAATCAGGAATTCTTTTCTCAAATATTTCTTCCTTGTGGGGAAGAATCTGTTCCAGTAAGTTTCTTATGAGTAGTAAGTTTGTTGTTAAATTTATCTTAGATTCGTCAACACTTAATTACCCAGAGAGATGAATGGATTCGCACCGAGGGAGAGATTTATCTGAAACAACTATTAGGATTGAGTTAGGGGTCCAACTTCGATGAAGTTATTGCCCATCATGATCCAATTGTGAGAGAATTTCTGGTGAGAAGTGAGGATGAGGTTTTAATTGTTCGCAGATATTTCTAATGATGCGGAAGACTCGAACGTTAGAAGACTCCATAATCAAACGTTATGATAGATTATGTTACAATACTAATGAATTAAAGAATAAATCGCATGATCACTTCGAAGACAGTGAGAAAAGCATAAGGAAAAAGCACGACACCAATAAAGCAATCACATGACAAGAAGTAACAAGGCGAAGGAAAGAGAAAAAAGAGGCAGGAGGCAAAAGCACTAAGTTTTCATGGGCTTCATCCAAAGAGGTTGAGCCCTTCCTGTAAACTGAAGATCACGAGCATTCATCGCAACAGCTGAGCCGTGTGCTCCAGTAGAATGACGTCTGTGCTCAGCAGCATCTAAATCCTCTTCACGAATTCTACCTGCTTCAGATGCTTTTGTTGCAGAATGTAACTTAGACTCAACATTAAACTTTGAACCAGGAATTTCACTTAGTCTTCTTTCTCTCTCTTTCTTTTTTAATGCTTGCATATCCGCTCGCTGCTTCCTTTCCTTCGCAACCTCTAAGTCTCTTTCGGCACGCTTTCGAAGAGTTTCTACAAACATAATTAGTGAGATTTATCATGAAAAGACAAATATTCCCTTACCTTCATCAATATGTTTTGCTTCAGTACGAGGTGTAGTAGTTTGATTCTGAAATGCTTCTTTTGCTTTAGTTGTTTTCCATTCTTCTAATTTGACTTGTACTTCCATTTGACGACGTTTTCTTTCTTCTTGTGATCGTTTTTGTTCATTTGCTAATCTTTCATTTTCTTCTATTTTTAATTGTTCTTGTTCACGTGCTTTATCATTTTTCCATTTTGCTATACGCATTTTAGCATTTAAACGTTTTTCATCCATTTCTTTATTTTTTTCATCTTTCGATAAACCATCATTAGAATCACGTGATTTGGATTTTGATATAGATAATAATATTTGTTCTGATGCTGCAGCTTCTTGTGTAGCAAATTTTTTACGAATAACTTGAATTCTTTTCCAATCTGATAATAATTTTTTCTTTTTCGCTAATAATTTTAATACTTGGGAATACCATTCAATATGTTCTTTTAATTCATCTAACGTTTTACCAAATACATTAAATTCTAATTTTTTCAATAGATTGTGTAATTGTGTTTGTGACATGGTAAAGATCCATTCATTATGTTCATAATGGACGAGTTCTAATGAACCAAAATAACCATTCCATACACGAAGAAAAGCATCGTGGTCACGTGGATCCCAATTACCAAATCTCCCTAATGCTGCTAACTGTAGAAAAAGAAGAAGAAAAAAGCAGTTAGTACCTCTGTCATAATAGAGAAAATAGACTTACCTCACGATCAGCTTCGCCAACAGCAGCTTTAAATTCCATATCTTCTTCTAATCTTTGTTGATTCTGTTGCTGTTGTTGTAATACTTTTAAACGATTTGATTCAGGTGATAATAACTGATTATTATCTTTTAATTCTTTTTCTTCTTCTTCAATAGATAAAATCAATTGATCAACACGATAGATATCTTTTAGTAATAATTCTTCCGAATTTTCTAATTGATCAAATTCATTTTTCATCACTAATTTAAATGATGCAATTTTATTTTCATAATTTTCTAATAATTGTTCTAAATTATCTTGTGTTGGTTTATCATAAAACATAGGTTTATCATGTAATTTATTACGTATATGATCTAAACCAACTTTAAAAGTATTAATTTTCTTTTTAATGGTTGTTAAATAATCATTTCTTTCACGATCAAGATTTGTCCAATCTCTTAAGAGTTCACGATCATTTTTCACGGATAATTCTGCTTTCTTTTCAGCAATTTCACTTTCTCCATAGATTCGTTTTGATGCTGAGATCCATTTTACTGGGGATTCGAATTGTTTTTGTTCCATGATTCGTTCGGTGATCTCTTGTGGTGTCATGAAAGTTGTAGGATGAACTGGTGTAGAATGTGTTGTTGGTGTATTTCGTAGTGGTGATGATGTACGATCATTAGAGCTGGTTTTAGCCGGTGTGTAGTTTTGATTCGTCGAATGATCGAGGGAAGCAGCATGAGGAGTGGGTGAATTTACGATCTCAGCGCTCATTATCGTCTTGATTCACCTTAGTTGCAAGTTTCTTTCAAAAGTGTAACAACAAATAGTAAATAATGCGATGAATTTAGTTGAAAACTATCGTTCTAATTGTTTAATTCTAGCAGAGGATCTCTTTCTTTGTCTCTTTGTTGATTGACTTTTTGGCGTCTTAACGGAACTATTACCGGACATTGGCAATTACCGGTAGTTTTAGTCCGGGTTACGCTGTTTCAGAAACAAAAGAACAAGGAAGCAGGTTCAACTTCCTTCGAGTTCATTCTTATTATACTTAAAAGAAAGCTTTTCACTCATTTTATTGAAGGATTGAACAATGGAAGGTGGTTATCTCCCATGGAAAAATCAAAAACTTGAGAATAATTGTCCTTCACCTGATTATTTTACAAAATCTTTACCTCCTCCACCTTCCGGTCAGTTTTGGGAACGAGATTTAGAAGGGAATTGGAGGTTAGTGAAATTAAGTGATCATACCAATGATGATGGTACAGTCACTTTTACCCAACCAAGTATTATTGAACACATCGTCATGCCTATTGATACTCTGCAAGGATTATGTCTTCAATATCATGTACAGGCGATTGATATTCGTCGAATGAACATGTTTTCTGGAAATAATATCCAGATGAAATCAAAGCTATTAATCCCTATTAATGCTGGTCTTGCTATTCGACCTCAGATCGAGACAGAGGAAATCATTCTTCAGAAGTTTAAGAATATGACGCAGGAACAAACGCAAGAAGCCAGGTTGTATCTTGACGAACATAAGTGGAACTTAGAAAGTGCATTAGATGCGTGGAAGAGTGATAATAACTGGGAGGCCACTGAGTCTAAGTATAATCATGATCATGTCATGAATAACAAGTTTTCTGCAGAGGTTGACGATTTTATTGCACCTTTAGCCATTCAAGAAGTTCCATTAGTATCAGCGTTAGCAGTTAGTTATTCACACCCTACCTCTGACTTTGAAGTTTATGCGGAACCTTTAGCATCACCACTAACAAGTCAAAAGAAGAAAACCTTCTTTATGTTTCGACCATTCGTCAGGAAGTAGATTTTGACTCAACACAAATATCGGACTCACGTTGTGCACTTGATATTTAACAGTGATCATTTAGTACATGAAACCTTAAACACACATTTGACTTCTTTTAATTTAAGTTTTCTTTTTGTTTCTTTCACAAGTTTATTTTAAAGTTATAGAAGTATTTGTCACACACCCGATGACTGACGCGAGTCAGTACTCATGGGTCAGTAGGTTTTGCTGCTGGTATATCCTAATCCTGTGCGAATTCTACGCCGTTTTTTCCCACTCATGAACGTAAATCAACGCTTCTCGATCTAATTTTTGTTTATTGTAGAGTACCTTAACTTTAACTTGATGCAATGGCAACTCCAATGAACAAGGCAATCTTCGATCTTGTAGCATTTCTTAAGAGAAGATGGAAATTATTAACCTTTGGATTCTCTTGCCTATTTTTCGTAAGATGGGCTCGAAATCAAGTTGCAACGACAGCGCTAATTGATACAACTATAAAATCATTTGAACCTCGTCCAGTTGTCAATCCAAGTTTACACAGAGGTCTTATCTTCCATCCAGAATGTATGAATCACTGGATTAACGATCATTTAGTAAAGGAAAAGATAAGTCATTATTTCCGTCATAAATTTAATACATTTGAAAAAGCTCTTATGAATCCTGTAACCCTCACAAACTCTAAAACTTCAGCCTCTAATCAATGTAATCAAGACTTAGAAAATCTCCCTCGAGTAATAGTATCAGAAGCACGTGAAAAGTATTTTGATCATTTTGCTCATTTTGCTGAATATTATTTAAGACTTTATTCGATGATTCTATGGCAAAGGAATGTCTATTCTTTGTACAGTAGAAATGAAACATGTATATATCAATTCCAAATTTCATCCAAGAATATTCGTTTTTGGGAAGAATCAAATCGAGATTCAAATTGGATAAAACAACTTCTATTAAGAGTGAATACAGCTTCACAATATAATACTATTACATCTGACCTTGTAAATCATGGATTTTATTCTTCAAAATCCTCTTTTCCAACAATTTCGTTACATGGAGGAGACGGTTATTTCCTTCATCCATCTGATGCAACTCTCTTAACTTCACTTGTCTTAGGAAGAGATCCTTGTCAACTAGCAGGAAAAGTTGAACAAATCATAACAAAACCAATTAATATTCTGATAATTAATAGGAACGATTATCGTGCTCTTCATAATCTAGATAATGTCACAAGTTTCTTCGAAGAATTTAAAAGAGAGCCACTTAACTTCCATCAACCAATCCCTCGCTCTCTCTTACAACATTCCCACTACAATCATAGTGGACATAGTCATCACTATCGCGCTCATACCGAGGTTGGTAAAGTCTCAACTACCTATTTTGAAGGGAAAAGTCTAGTTGAACAAGCAGCCGAAGTTCATGAAGCTGATCTGATACTCTCAGTGCATGGGGCTCAACTAACGAACTTTATATTCCTGAAGCCTTGTTCAATCGTCATTGAAATTATGCCTTGGTTGTATAATATCTCAAGCGACTTTCGTCGATATTCTTCGAGTGCAGATCTATTGTATTATTCATGGGGTGCTAATCGGGTTGAGAGCTTCTTTATCAAACCAAACCTAAGAGATCCTTTCCAAGAAAATCCTTGTAGTTTTTATCTTTTAAGGTATAAAAGAATTTCAAGCATTGAAAGTCTTTCTTCAACTGATCTTACAAATATGTGCTTTGAGGATAGTAACGGTGAATGTAGATCTTGTGCAAGACATGTCTCAGAAATTCAAATTAATTTAGAAAAATTAAAATATTACTTTTTATTAGCTCTAAAAGATCGTAGAAGATGTATTCAAGAACATCCTTTTTACAGTAAACATTAATTCATCTAACATCATACCTATCGATTCGTTCTTTCCATCCTAAAATGAGTCGACTTTTGAGTCGACTCTAGTTGAAGGGATTACAGTATATTCAGTGATCATTCTCGAATCAAAATGAGAGACAAAAAGAACGAATACATTATCATTGATAGTGAGGAAGGTCGATCAGATCATTTCATTTCTGACAGCTCTCAATGGAAAGAGAATAAGACGGCTTACTTCCAACTCTTTCTCTTGAGTTTATCTTCCTTTGGTGCTCATTTTTCGCGTCATGCTTTGGCAGTGCTTGGAATATTTATGCTGCAACAAAATATGTTAACGACTTGTGGACTTGGTGTCTTATTCTCCACTATTTCCCTCCCGTCTTGTATCCTGCCTCTTGCCATTGGTTACCTTGTTGATTCCAGACAAAGCATCTTCTCTATTGGATGCGCTTTACTTGGTGCGACTTGTTTTGCCGAGATGTTATTTACTATATCTCTTTTTCAAAATTCTTATGGAACTGCATTTATTTCGCAATTCCTCTTAGGCTGTGGAGCTACAAGTTTCACCACCATTCAGAGAACGATGGTCTCTTTTTATCTCCAGGTAAATGAGCTTACCAATCATTTCAACCAAGCTGATTTGATCTACCATGTTAGCAACATCGAGGGTTTGGGATGGCACTGTGTATCGCAGTATCTAACTTCGCAAAAGTTTTGGGGAAAATTTCTATCGTTCCAGCGAAAGTGAGGAGAATTTATTGAAACTTGCACCGCTACTAAACTTATTCTCTTAGGAATTTACTGGAAGCTATTGCTTGGGATCTATAGTGCTATCGATTGCATGTATCGCATCTCTAGTTTCGTGGATTGCCTTGCATTCAGTAACCGAAAAAGATTTCTTACCCTCTGCCAAATCAGACCAAGATTTCATCGAAGATCTGAGTCCCTTTATAAGCTATCATGAACCTGATGAAATTGAGAAAGATAAAGATGGACAAAACTATCATCAGCATCGTGAAACTCCAAAAACAAAGTAAGTCGCGATCGTAACTTCAGCCTATCCGTCATTCTTAATTGTTCTTAATTATTCCATTTATGTGAATAGATTGTTTTCTCTCCTGGGACAATTTGATTTTATTTTCTATGCCCTTGTCTTTCTTCATACACTATATACCACATTATTTCATATCTTATTGAACTTCCTGCCTTATTATGCTCATTCAGCATGGCATGTGAATGAGCGTGATGCAGCTTTAATTAGTGCATTACCCGCCTTCATGGTAATTAATATGGATTTTTTTTCTATAAACCACCCGCTTAACTCATTTTAGATCATTTTCTGCACTCCAATTGTTGGGTTTCTTCTCGATAAACCATCATTGGTACTGCCTTTGTGTCTCTCATCTGCTGTAAGTCTCCCAACATACTATGTTTAGCAACTCTAACTTCTACCCCAGATCACAACGGTATGTGGTTATTATGCCCTTTTTATGATGAAAGAAATGCCCAAGTCCTTAGCAGTAACCATGTTGGCACTCTCTCACTCAATCGTGTCCACCTTCACTTTGTCAGAGATCTCAAGAACGATCCATTTCTCTGCGATTGGGATAGCTTTTGGGATTGTGGAGATTCTTGATGCGTTTGGTAGTTTAGTTGGTAACTATTTGTTTGGTTATCTCTCCTTTATAGATAATAGTTACGTCATTGCATCTCTCGGTCTTATTATCACTTCTCTTTGTGGTGGATTATTCTTAGGGGTTTTCATAGTTAGAGAATATGCCTATACTATGAAATGTTGTAGATCATCGTCAGAAGAATACATACCGATACGCCACTAAATAACTACAAATCATAGATTTACTACTCCTGTGCTTATCAATTACGAAAGGGCCGAAAGAGAAACTTCCATGGGATGTTTTACGACAATATCGTTATCATTGCCTGCTCTTTGCCACGGTTATCTGTGGAACAATGCTTCTCAAATGAACAAATTCATCCATCATCTTCTTCCTCTTCGTCAAGTCCTCCTTCCTCCTCTCCTTCAAGAACTGTGCTCATTTGATCTATCGACCCAACCAAAGAACCGTTTCCATCCAGAATAACTTCATTAGGTAAAGCCTCAGCAATCTTCAATAGAACCAATCTAATCCGCGCTAACTTCCCTCGTATTATCTTCTGTATTTTAATTGCAGCTTTTTTCTTTTTTAAGAATAGCTTTCTTGCCTTCAGTTTAAAGAAATTCTTTCTTAATAAAGCATAAGCACGTCGTTCATGGCTTCTGATCTGTTCGATGCATTGAAGCATGTAATAGTCGTCCTTCCTTTCTGCATAGTAAACTGCATTCTTTTGGAAGACTGTCTCGCATGGTGTGACTAAAGAATACCCTAGTTTGTTGAGTGTTTCGACTATGTGAACTTTGCCCATAGTGATGGCATAATACATCGGAGTGCCGTATCCCACTGGATCACATGGTTTTGAAAAATCTATACCACGCTTGTGCAAGTACTTAACAACCTCAGGTTTATCATAATAGACAACAAGATAAGCTAATGAAAGTCCTAAATCATCTGTTCTTTCTAATTCTTCCTTCGATAGAAGATCTAACCAATCTGTCCGATCTTCGATGATCTGTTGTACCATTCCATCATTTGCTTCCATAATTACTTGGCATAATCGAGCGACAGCTTGATCGCCCCATTGTTCAGAGCTTCCAATAAAACTCATCACAAGTCACAAGGAATTTGAAACCGATGTAAAATAAGAAAAACGCATTTCATTTTCGATTGATCGAAACACTCACAGAACTCTCCTCACTATTTCAAACTATACTGTGAATAGAAAAGACTTTATCAGAAAAGATTGAAGTTGAAGTGAGATATGAAAAAGACTGGAAGTAATAATGGTAAAGATGGGACTTTTGGTGCGCCAAAGCCTTTGCCAGGACAAGCCGGTTATAAGTAAGTTCCTCACAACTAGTTTTGTTTTCAACTGATAGTGAAAATGATTTACTCCTCTAATTTTGTGATGATAGAGCCACTGACACGGATATTCTCCATAGTGAAACGAAAGAAATGGAAGCAAGATTGCTGGTACTTCAGGATAAGTTGAAGGAATCTCAGATTGAAACCGACAAGACCCTCGCTTCCACCGCCAATAACTCTGCTCCCAAATGGAAGAGCTCTAATACTGACAAAGGTAGTATTAGAGCCTATGGAAAAGAAGTGACAGAAAAGTTTAAGAAGCGTATTGTGAATGAAGGAGGTGTGATTCCTACTGTCATCAACCCTCCTAATGCCACTCGAAAGGACTCGACAAAAAATCCCTCTCCTTTCTCTGACAATGACCAGCAGTATTCTCCACCTCCTATGAATTTCTCTGGAACCACTCCAACCATTACTATCCCCACGAAAAAGTTGTCTTCGGTCACTTCCTCTGAGAACTTCTCCACTAAAGCAGCAGACACTTGGACTGTCGATGATGTCGCAGATTGGTTGCGAATGATGAAATTAGATCAATACGTTGATGTTTTCCAAGCAAACCAAATTAGTGGTACTGTTCTTTTGGAGTTCACCTTAGAGGATTTGGATTATTTGCAGATAACGATCCTCGGACATCGCAAGACTTTGTTACGTGCGATTAACGAGCTCAAGCAATCCAATCCTACTGGTAACAGCAGCTCACTAAATGCTCCATCTTTAGCATCGGGAAGCAAGGCCTCTGGAAATAATACTGTGACGTCAGGCCTTCGAAGATCTCAGAGTTCTACTCGTATGGTAGAAGGAGAGAAAGCCTTGCTGTCAAAGAGTGTGGAAGTGAAGAAACCTGTGCATTGGTCTCAAATAGAACCAATTTCTAATAATAAGGTACTGTCAATACTACACTTATCATTGTTTGCTTATTGATTGTTGGTCAGGTGAAGGGTGATGGGCACCTGCCTATTAATGCGGCCGACAAACCTCACAGCGACATATTTGACGAAGAAGCAGAAAGACAAGCTTTCATGGAAGCAGTAGCTGAATGGAGGAGAGGAGATGGTGTTGGTGAAAAGAAAGGAAATATTACGATTGTCAGAGAATATCAGGGAGGAAAGACTTCAATTTTAAAGCCTTCTTCCACTATTTCGAAGCCCTCAACTGCTGAGGCTGGAATGTGGAATAATCCTTTCTCCGCAGCATCCCCGCCAGAGTCGAAGGTAATTATTGATTTCTGGTTTAAATCAGTAGAACTCTCTTATGTTGTACTATGCTGTAGGAACCGTCTTCCTTGCTATCAGGTCAATTCGATGAGGAGCAGGAACATGCAGAGTTTGTGAAAGCAGTCGAGGCATGGAGAGGGAGTAAGAGATCGTCCAATAACAATAATAGCAATGAAGCCCCTACTCCGAGAGGAGTCTCAGTGGGTGAAACTTCAACTTCTCCCAACGATAAGACAAAGTTATTAGCTGAGAACTTAGCGAAACAGCTTGAAAGAGAACAAAGAGAATTCCTTGAGAAGATCGAAAAGCAAAAACAAGAAGCAGAAAAACGATTATACCTTGTAAGAGACGTCATTTATCCTATTATCGTTTTAATTGAATGAATATCCTTTCTTCTCTGATAGGCAAATCTGGAATTGGAGAAGATAAGAAGAAATAAGATTATTCAATCCACTAATGCCTCAACATTTGAAACGACATCTAATGCTCCTAACTCTCATTCATCCTCTGCTTCATCGATTGTGATTGATTCTCAGGCGAAGAGTCATGACTTTGAGGAGATTAGAGCTTCCCCTCAGAAGGCATCCAAGGACAGTCAGCAAAGAGTTTACACCTATGTGAAGGAGCCAGTGGCAAAGGACTCTAGTTACAATGACTCTGACGATGAAGGTGCAAACAGTCTTCGAATTCGTACCGAAAACAGTAAAATGACATCAGATCGTCCAAGCTCAGTGAAGATCGCTCTGGTTGAGTCTATTCTCACCTCACCGCTGGATAATGATCGCAGCGAAGGTAAGTTTAGTCCAAGGGAGGAAGAGGGATTCTGTGTTATCGAATATGAAAGCGATTAGAAAGAAACCACCCCTGATAACATCATCATCATCATCGTCAATCTATTTCTTTTTTTTCATGTTGACTTTTCTTTGTGTTATTTGCACCTGTATCATGCCTCTTTGTATCATCTATCCATATTTGATGGTTTGTGAATATTGTAGTAGTTTCCATGTCCAACAGACAATGGGAAGAAATTAAATCATAAAGATTATTAAAAAATAATCAATTCTTTCATCTCATGCGATGGATTTTGATTATTCTTAACGAGGGTATCACCAATAACGAATAATCGCAACTTCAGTGTGTTATCAAGAGAAGGTGTAAGGGAGGTTATTTCCCTGCATTCAACATCTTTAAACCACCTCGCTGAATAATTTCCACCCTAAACACAATGAAAATAAGAAAAAGATTTGTAATTAGTCTTTGAGATATCACTTACCAATATCCATCAGGATCATAGGCGAAAGCCAATCCTGATAGCAACACCAAAACAAGAACAGTTAAACGATTGAATCATCATAAATCAGCTCAGAACCATACCTCTCATTGTTCCTTCTTGAGGTTTCTTCTTGAAAGAAACTCCATTTTCTTCTAAATATTTGCAGGCGGCTTCGAGATCATCGACTAAGAATCCAACATGACCGAAGCCTCTTAATTGACCTTGATCTTGGTCATTGCCATTGTGATACCTTCACAACCACAACAAAAGAAATACATCAAAATAAAGCAACAAATAACCTATGGTTTCTTACTTGAATTCAGGGCGATTCTCTGTTCCATGATTGTGTGTCAGTTCTAAGACAGGTCTGAACATTCTCTTAATATATTCAGAGGCATCAGGAGATTGTTTATCCTCTGGCAAGAGCTTCACTTCCTCTTCTGGGACATGTGAAAGGAAAAATAAAGAAAAACCACCATCTGTACCAACACCATAATGACCCTCCCTGAGTAAAGAGAGTCCTAAGAGATCACGATAGAAGTGCAGAGACTTCACTGGATCCTTCACACGAAACATTGTCTGAGCCAAAGTATACTTCAAATGAATTGGAGATTCTGGTGAGCGAGGGATTACTTCAATCCAATATCCATCAGGATCAAGGGCGAAGGCAATATCTTTCATGCGTCCTTCATGTGGTCTCTTATGGAAGCGAACACCATTCTCCTCTAACTCAACGCAGGCCTTCACGACATCCGGTGTCATCACAGCAAGATGACCAAAACCACGGTATGGTTCAACATTTCCATTATTCACCTTGAAATCGGCGTCATTCTCGGTGCCATAGTTGTGAGTGAGTTCCAGACAAACTCCGTTAAAGTTCCAGAGATAATCTTCCGACTCTGCAGTACCTGGGGTAGGAGATGTTTCACCTTCAGGTAAAATTGCTAAGAAATAGAGAGCAAAGTTCCATTGAGGAAAGTCATAACTATTACAGAGGAGGGAAAGATCTAAGCAAGAAAAGACACTGATGCAAGAGATTCTCTAACCTGTGAATCAACTTAAATCCAAAATGATTTTCATAAAATGGTACAGAAATCTTTGGATCTTTAATACGCAACATAGTTTGTTGCCATGAGAAGCGATGAGGATTATGTGATGCAAAGGTTGACATTTTCAAGTTTCTTCTAAAAGTAAAAGCTTGTTGACACTTTCTTTTCAAAGAATAAGTCGAGTAAGAAGAAATAAATGAAGTAGAAGTAAAGACTCTAATAGGGAAGGCAATAATTTCTACTTGTAAGTTGATGGTAAAGAAAGCCACATAATAAATAGAAGTAATAGAAGATGATCGTCGAATATGATGATAATCCAAACATTGCAAACACTTCTCTCCTCTCTCTCGATATAAGAGAGAGGAGGTGCGGAGTGAAAGTGATGATTATCGGTATTATCGGTATTGTGTTGTAATTGCATCTGAAGATGAGTCATATGATGAGATGGGATGAGATTCGAGTGCGTGTGTTTAGAAGAAAGTATTGTTTTCATTATTTAATTGCTTTGACGATAGTTTGTTGAGTTGTTTTCCCTGGAAAGAAATTGAAAGAGCAAATTTTAGAGGAGAATGAGAGCTGTATCTTTGAATCAATATGTTCACTCTTTTGGTGAGTTATCTGTGTCAAATGTTTCAAAGCCTTCAGCAAGACCTGGATTCGCTGTTGTGAAAGTTAAAATCGCTGCTGGAAATCCTGTTGACAAAGTAATTGCAGGTGGCTATCTCGTTGGTTTTGGATGGGACTGGCCAAAACCTTTTACCTTGGGAACTGACTTCTCAGGAATTGTCGAGGCGGTCGGTGAAGGTGTCACTAACGTTAATGTAGGAGATGCTGTCTTCTCCTCATCTTGGGGTCAAGGAAAGCCTTTTGATGATGAACCAAACTTTAGCGTTGCTGGTGCTTTTGCGGAGTACATTTCCATTCCCGCCGAGAAGCTTTCCAAGAAACCCGATGCTGTTTCTTTCGAAGTAGCAGCTTCGATCGGAGTTGTTGGAACAACTGCTCATCAAGCTCTTGTGGAAATTGGTAAAATTACAAAAGGGACTCGAGTGTTAATCTTTGGAGGATCTTCCGCGGTCGGAGTCTTCGCTATTCAACTTGCTAAAGCCTACGGTGCTCATGTTACAACCACTGCAAGTTCAAGATCTATCGCGTTTGTGCAAGGATTTAATGCAGCTGATAAGATCATTAACTATAATGAGACAAAGTGGGAAGAAGATCCTGAGTTAAAAAGCATTGATGTTATCTTTGATACTGTTGGTGAAAAAGATGCTCTTCAAAGAGCACTTGCGTCAGGCGTAGCAAAAACTGGTGGTGTATTTGTTACGATTGCAGAATTTTCTGTTGGATACGATCCAACTGCTCACCCACCCCTTGCATTTGCCGCAGTGATTAACATGAAGCAAAATACTGCTGTTCAAGATGAGTTAGCAGAGCACATTGTCCAGGGAAAGATTAAAGTGCCGATTGAAGAGACTTTTCCTTTTACCACAGATGGTGTCGTCGGCTTATTAAACAAAATTGCTGGCGGTAAATCTTTAGGCAAGAATATCTTATCAATTGAATAGAAGCCTCTCAGAACTTTCAGTTCAATTCCTTTTCTATTTTCCACATGTTTATCTTCTTTGTTGTGTTGTATTGAGAAGGCTTATTGTCATCCTGTCGCCCTCTTCAAGAGGATTTTTCATTGAGATAGGAGTGATTTCAATCACTTCTTTCGCTTCCTACATGACTAATACTTAATTACGAACTATAAAAACTACTACATTCTATAAAACCGCAAATTCATCATCTTCAGCACTCTGACTACTTCTTGCCTTTGAGGTTTCTGTCGAAGAGGATCCCATAGGATTCAAGGATTTCAGCGTCTTCGAAAATCGCTTTAGCATGATATTTGGGTCTTTCTCTGCTGATGGCGGAGGTGGCTTCGTTGTAGTCACCTGCACCTTAGGTTGCACTCCTATTGGAGATTTTGGCAGGGAAATACTTTGCCGTTTGCTGCCTTCGACGCTGGCAGCACTAACAGTGACATTCGTAGCAGGGGTTGGTGGTGTTTTAGCCTCCTTTGGTTCTTCTACGACAATGGCAGAAGCAGTTACAACATTTTGAGAGGGAAGTTCCGTAGAAGATATCTCGATTGACTTGTTTTTGATGATCGTTGGAATCACAGGGGGTGGATTATATGTTTTAATAGCTTGTCCTGTGATGTTCGTAATCAGCTCAAATTCTTGGTCTTCAGTTAATTGAAACTTCTTGCTTAATGATTTGATTTGATGAAGTACCTACTCGAAAAAACCAATATTATCATTCAAATAATAAAAAGTAAAAAATAAACAGTATCCATACCTCAGTTTTCGTTAAGCCTTGCTCTAACATTGTCATAGAGATTGATCCCAATTGTCCGAAGAGCATCGTATGAATGCTAATCACCGCCTCTCTTAATAGATCAGGATTTAATTCATCCCAAGGAGAAATCGATGATTGATGAGATAGCTGCTTAAAGATATCTTCCTTTAATGCATTCTCCCAGAATCCAGGCAGTTTCCAAATAGAATGATGTTGTATAGACACATCGCTATGAAGGTAGCGCTTCGAGGAAGAGGATGAACTAGACAAAGATCTTTCTTCACCTCCTCGGCCATTACTCTTCAATGGTGATTCCCTCTTATTAGGATTAGGGTTCTCTTCAATAATATGGAAAGTATTTGCCATATTCTTTACACGCATAGCACTTCTCACATCACTAATATCTTCAGAAAAATCCAATATAACCTGATCAAATAAGGATAACTCCGTGAAAACGCAACGCATCAAATGGTTTAGCTTACTTTCATCGCATTTCTTAGGGAGATATAAGCCGTTTCCGTGACCGAAGAGGTATGGCATCGCTGGTTGTCCAGTTCTTGTAAGAAACGATCTCTACATTCCTTCGTTTCGAGTAAAATCTTCCATAGATCTTCTTCTACGATTGCTGTCGAACTTGGTTTACTCTCGACAGATTTCTTTATTGTCTGTGAAGGACTCGCAGTCACTGGATCATTACTGAATGTATTCGCAAAGATCACTTCAAGCTGTTTATTTAGCTCTTCCAAGATTGACGCCATCTCATCCTCCTCAGTTCTCTCAGCAATGGAAATCTTTTCATCTACATTCTGATTGTGATTAGAATCGTCACCAAGTTTCTCTGACTGTTCCTTGCTCGTTACATCTTCGACAGATGCACTAGTTCTCCGGCTTTTCCGGATTTCATCTAGATTGATTCCTCCTTCAATGCCTTCAACAGTGACCCATGTATTCGATGCATCCACTGAGTTATTTCTGTTTCTTTCTGATACTCTGGGAGCATTTTGTTCCGCCCTACACAAGAAGAGGTAAGATGAGAAAGCGGTGAAAGATGTGAAGTCTCACTGTCGTTGGTAATACTCATCAATCAATGACAAAGCACTCGCATATTGATGAGTTAATTCTGTTTGTTTCGCTTGTTCAATAAATAATGCAATATCTTCAGTAATATTTTGTTGAGTAACAGCATCTTCCAATTGTGCTAATGCTTCTAATCGAAACTCTAAGCAACTTCTTTCCAACTTACAAAATGTTTTTAAAGTCGAATTAATCTTCCGCATGCGATCTGTCTCAGTATCTTCAAACTCTGAAGCAGCCTATTTCATGAGAAAAAAACAACAGAATAAGGTCAAAGATGAATATAAAGGTTGCGTGTGTTATAAGAGTGGTTAGTTACCTTATAAAAACCTTCATCTAATTGTTTTAATAAATCTAATAAAATTTGTTTTTTTTCAAGAATTTGATCATATGATTGATTCATTTCTTCTTTCCGTTTTTCAACTTTCTTTTGTTGTCGATCACGATCTTGTTCTGGTGTACTTTCAAATGCACTAGAAAACATTCTAGCAACATTCGAAAACTTTCCTTCTTTCACTGATGCTCCACCTGTCGTATTCCCACCATTCCCACCAACCCCTGCAATCCCACCAGCATTTGCTAATAATAACTGTTGTTGTAATTCTTTTTGTTTAGCTTCTTGATAAATCTTTTCATAATTAATTAATTTTTCAACCGATTTTTCATAATCTTTTTTATTTTTCATATATAATTTTTTACTACGATCTAATAGATCCTCCGCTAATGATACTTCTTTTAATTTACCTGTAATAAAATTTTTATTTTTATTAATCATATTAGCACGTTGGATTTTATATTCATCTAATAATTTAAGAATCTGTTCTTGATAATCTTTATTAAAACGATGATGATATTCTTTGGATAAATATAAATGATAATTTTTGAAAAAACCTAATAAACGTTCTGATGAACTTGTTTCAATTTCATAATTAAATAAATTGGATCGTGATACACGTGTATAATAATGTATATTTTTTTCTTCGATTTCTTTTCTTTCATTTAATATTGTACTTAATTCTAATAAGGATTGACTACCTTGATCGATACGATTGGTTAATGTTGTATAAGGGATTTGATGAAACGTTGGAATTAATAAAGGGAAGTTAATCATTCCTTCTCTTTGTGATAAAGGTTTTTCAGTAATATCCTGTTCAACGTCATCATCATTATTGAATGAGATTTCAGAATTATTTGCCGCCATTGCTGCAGAAAAAGGAATAAAAGCAGCCAATCAGATATCAATAAATGCAAGAGAGATGCCCGTTGCAAAGGGTACGAGTAATATGATGCGATAGAAATGTAATCTAAATCCTAAAAGTAAATCCGGCCCAAGTGATTTCAGCAATTGCTCAAAAATAATTACACTATTTCTTAAATAAATCCACTACCAGTACACGAAAAGGATTTGCTCTTAATTAATATCTTAGATCAATTACAAGACCAAAGATTCAAAAAATCAAATTATATTTCTCACAACAAAGAAAAGAATTATCTCAAAAAAATCTTTATGTATAAAATGAAAATAGGAAGCAAAGTAGCGACTGGTGAGATAATGCTAGCTTTCTATTATTCTGTTATGTACAACGAATCACACCTGCGCAACTAACGAACTTTCATATTTAGTTGAATCTATTTCTATTTCCAAATATTTTCAAGCGTAGGAATAGATTATCTTTCATATTTATGGTTCTTCTTCCATGACACTACTTGTATCATCCTCGATGTCAGTAAAAGAACCTCCTATCATTCCGCTCTTCATTCCATCACTGTATACCTCGCGAAGTTCTCGAAGACTTTGAATAACTGTTAGAAGAGAATAAACTGCTCTCCAGTCTGATATTATTCGATGATTTAGACGACCATTTTCATCAAAGTAAGAAGAGAATGGAAGTGCACCATAATCCAAGCATTGAACGATAGGCGCATTATGAGGATAGAATTTTGGAACTGTTATGAGGAATTTGGAAGGAATTGCTTCATTTTCTGGGTTAGGAAAGGAAATAGATGCGATGGAAGGTATTTCGGTGATTTGGGCAGACACATCGATTAGACGAGAGACTTCTTGAATATCCTTTGCTAATCTGAGTAAAGAAGAAGCTACATAAGTACATTAGGGGCAAGTGTTGCGTTTAACGACTAACCTGAGTTCTCCAGGTGTGTACGTTATTCGCACACGCTTGATCTGTCCTTCTAAAGTTTGAAACGCCTGATGTTCATCTTCCATCGACTTTCTCTTTCTCATGATTTCTCTTCTTTTGTTTTGAAAGTTAATCAAGATAAATGTCGAGCAAATGTTCTGTGGATGACCACCTCCCCAAGTTCTATTCGCTTCAATCAAGCTATAACGAAAAAAAGGTGAACAAACGACTCAAGACGATTGATGAGTCAACTCTTTTAAGGGGATATAACGTAAAATTATGAGACAATGCTTGGAATCGAAAATGTTTGTGAGAAGTTTTACTCGGAGCATTTTCACTTCAGCCCTCTGCTTAGCTCGAGTCGTGTCAACATCCTCATATCTACTGAATCCAATGACAACTATTCCTTCGACCTCTATGTCTTTTATTGATGCAAAAACTGCTCAATTAATCGATGATCGTTTAATGAATCAGAATGGATTTAGCATTGACCAGTTGATGGAACTTGCTGGATTAAGTGTTGCCAATGCTGCTCATGAATTGTTTGTCGATAAGTATGGGGTTAATAACCCAAAGAATAATCGCAAGTTGCTTGTTTTCTGCGGGCCGGGCAACAATGGCGGTGATGGTTTGGTAGCAGCACGTCACCTCAAGTACTTCGGATATTCCCCTACAATAGTTTATCCAAAGCAAGGGAAATCTACATTATTTATGAATCTTGTCAAACAATGTATCGATCTAGAAATTGCAGTTCTAGGTCAAACTCCCTCCCTAGAGGAGGTTAACAGTTTTGGCTTAGTAGTTGATGGACTCTTTGGTTTCTCCTTCCAAGGTCCCGTTAGATCCCCATTTGATGAAATTATTCGTTCCTTTAGGAATACAAAAACTCCAATACTCTCGATTGATCTTCCGTCAGGCTGGGATGTAAATGACGGTGATGTGCATCAGACTGGCTTTATTCCTGACGCTGTTATCTCACTCACTTTACCTAAAAACTGTATGAAAAGCTACAATAAAGTGCACTATCTTGGTGGCAGATTTGTTCCTCCAACCTTATCAAGGGAATTGGGGATTATTATCCCTGATTACGGATACAATCCAACACAGGTACTCCACCCTTGTAGCAGGATCGATGTTTTCTGACTTGTTTTCCCTACAAAAATAAGATTTTAAAAATAGAAAGTGTAGCTCACATTAAGGAAGAAGTTCTATCTGAGGCCGTAGTGATGTATACAAGTGCTCCAAATATCGAAGAAGCAAAGAATATCGCGAATACACTTGTTCGAGGAAAGATAGCAGCGTGTGTTAATATCGTTCCACAAGTTGTATCAGTATTCGAATGGGACGGAAAGATTGATAATTCTGATGAGATTCTTCTTATGATTAAGGTGAGAGCTATTACTTTACACTATTGAAATCTCTCATTCAATCTTCGACAGACAAAGAAGGACCTCGCTCCAACAGTAACTGAAACAATTAAAAAGATCCATTCATATGAGCTCCCGGAGAGTATTGTAGTAGGAATTCAAAATCAAGGATCCAATCCTCAATTTGTGCAGTGGATCTTAGATTCTACCCTTCCAACAACCTCTGAAGGGTCAGCTAAGTCTACTTCAGTGGATACGAACAATTCGAAATAGAAGAAAAAATGAAAAAACTATATCCAAACATTCTTTAAATAATCCATGTAAATATCATCAAACTTCTCCTTTAAAACCTTCGTCTCTCGAACTGCACGATAGATCTGTACAGGTATCAGAATGATCAAAATGAGCAGGAAAGAGTACTTTTCAATCAAAATTAGGAAACAAATCAATGTTAAAGTTCCAAAATAATAGATTGGATGTCGAAATTTAGAATAAATGCCAGTAGTAACCAATGTTTCATGTGCTTTAGGTCGGAAAGTTAAAAAAGTTCCTAATTGAACTCTTGCAAGTAACCATAGAGAAAAGAAAGAAATTGTTAAAATCAAAAAGATAGATCGAAAGAAAAGTTGTTGATAGGATTTGGAAGGTTCTAATTGTAAGAAATAATAACTAATCGAATATAATATAGAAAATGCTTGTAGAATGGTTAATATTAACTGATAAAGCTCTGATCTTCTCTGTTGTCTTCTTTTCCTTCGTTCTTTCAGTACAGGATTATTTTCATAATCATAGTTATCAGAATCATATCCATCATCATCATCGTATCTTACTGTCTTCTTCTTTCCCCTCATCTTTCAAGCTTTTCATTCAGAAATTGCGTATCTGCGAATTTGTGAGTTTGTACTTCTGTGCATTTGCGTTATGAAGAGGTTCGTCATCATTTCCATCAAAACAACCCACCTGCACCAAAATACAAAAGAATTACAATAACAAGAAAGGTGATCTATTTCAAAGACTTTCCCATTGATAGTTGATGATATGAAGTATTGTTTAGGGCTTTTGGTCATGATAAATATGATTTATACGTCGATGGGTTACCTCCCAAGAACGAATCGTTTTTCAAGACTTCTATCAACAAAGCAATACAAACGCTTCTCAACAACAACTTCAACCAATCCTTTCCAAGATATCACTAAAAATACTGATGAGTTGATAACAGCTCTTAATGGTGCACAAGATATAACAGTGAAAGCGATCTCTTGTCGAACGATAATAAATGATTATATTAAAAGATTAAATCTGACACCACAATCGACTCATCCATTTGCAGAACTGATTACTTGTGGTATATTACTTGGCTCTAATTTGAAAGGAGAAGAAACACTCCAAATTAATTTTGCTGGTGAAGCAGAGTCGCTGATGAAGAATATTATGGTAATCGTCGATGGATCACTGAAGGTCAAAGGCACAGTTGGAAATACACAAGTCTCAATTGATGATGGAAATCGACCATTATCAATACCTGAATTATTTGGTAATGTTGGTCAAATTCAAGTTGTTAAGAATCATCCTTTCTGGAAGCAACCAACTAGCTCCATCGTCTCTTTAGATGATTATCCCATCCCAATCAATCTATCCTTATATATTTCACAATCCGAACAAAGGCGAGGAGTATTTATTACTGATATTGTTCTGGAGGGAAAGGTATGTAAGCAAGCTGCTGCAGTCTTTGTGGAATGTCTTCCAGGTTGTCCTGATGAGACAGTTGAGAAAACGATTGAAAATCTGAGAGAAGTTGATAAGAAAAGATTATCAAGCTATTTCTCTGAGGGTGCAGAGGATGACGAAGCATTAAATAACATATTAGATGATTGTTTAGTTTCGATGGAGGCTGATGGTATTCGATGGAATTCTTCGCCAAGATTTCATTGTCAATGCAACACAGATAGAATTTGGAGAGCGTTAGATTTGCTACCAAAGAATGATATTGAAGATATGATTCAAGAAGATAAAGGTCTAGAGGTATGAATTTCTTTCTATCAGATAGCATCATGCTTATCTTCTTTTTCCTCTGTAGATGAAATGTGGATTTTGTGGAGAAATGTATGCAATTTCTACTAATGAATTGAAGGATCATGTTGTTAAGAAAGAGAATATACCAAAATAGAAACAAACCTTGTTTATTTTCTCCTGTGTGTATATTTAAACTCATCTTTTCCAATATTTTTAATTTACGTCATCTGTTAATCGGTATCGGTACAGCGTCCCACTCAAAAAGATCAAAAATCATCATATCATGCTGACCAACAGTATTTTATTCCTTTTGTTGGCTGGCATTGTGTCAACATCTGCTTTGAGAAATCATCAAAATGCAACAACTTGTTATGACATTATTCATTCTTATGCGGAGGAAATGAATGTGGCGGTTTGTCATCAAACCGCTGCTATTGTCTTTGCTGTCTTTGAAGGTGTTTGGGAAAAAACCGTTTCATTATCTTCAGATTCTATTCCAGTTTTAGATTTAAAGAAAGAGATTCTTTCAGGTTCAGACCGTGCTGCCTATATGATCACCGCTTGGGAGTTCGAACCTAACAAGTCACCTTTCCCCCCTCATAGTTGGGTCATCGATCGCATGAATGAAAATTCCTTTCGCCTATGGACTTCTTATGCTGATGCCTATTCTGGTGGATATATTTTACAAGAGTTTTTGGTCGATGAGCCATGGTTTGGATGGAGTCAATTCGCTGCTGGTCGCGAATTAAATTCTACTGATATTGAGAATATGTTCAACTTTCTCAATACCGCTTACACCGATTCTGGAGATAGCAATGGGCGTGCTACTGCTGATTGGAATGTTTGGTGTCCAGATTTATTGAATGGATATCTTAATTCTTACAGCTACGGTTATGCTCCGGGTATCTCGTACAAAGTTTCTTATTACAAGACTTCTTCTCCTGTAACTGATGAACGTTGCGTTGCGAATGAAGTTGTTGTTGAAACGATGAGAGCTGATTGCTTTGAAAACTCTCAGACTTGTATTCAGTTTCAGAATTTATGAACCTAAAATTTTGCATCGCTGATGCTTTTTCTAATAAATATTGGTCTTAGTTCACATTATCATTAGCATGTTTCATTATCTTTCATTGTTACATCTCCACTCGAGTTCTTCTGTCGATACGGCTTGATTGCAAAATAACTTTTTCAATCTAACCTCAGACAAACCATTTAAGATTGTAGGTAGTTTTTTTTAGTAGTTTTCGAATTTTATAATATAATATACTCTTCGAATAATAAAACAAGCAAAGTCCAACTATAGCGTAAATTTAAGAAAGTTTTTTCAACACTTACAAAAGCGCTTTTTAAGAGTGCTTTTTCTCGTTTCTTCTAAAAGTTACGAATTGAATTGATTTGCTTTAACCTTCAAAACAACAATGAGTTACGATCGTGCCATCACTATTTTCTCCCCTGATGGGCATTTATTTCAAGTTGAATATGCCATGGAGGCAGTAAAGAGAGGATCTGCTGTTGTTGGTGTTCGTGGAGCAAATGTGGTCGTCTTGGGTGTTGAGCGTAAAGCTGTTGCGCAGTTACAAGATCCTCGAACAATTCGAAAAATTGCTAAACTTGATGATCATTTAACAATAGCTTTTGCTGGTTTTACAGCTGATGCAAGAATCTTAATTGAGAAGGTAAATCATTCTTGTTTTTTTCTCTTCTTCAGGGTCTAATTTAATCTTTTTGTCTTTGATTTAGGCTCGTATTGAAGCACAAAGTTATCGATTAACTTGCGAGGATGCGCCTTCTATTGATTATATGGCTAGATATATTGCCAAGACTCAACAAAGTTATACTCAGCGTGGTGGTGTGAGACCTTTCGGAGTTAGCAGCATGCTCGCAGGGTTTGACACTAAAAAGAATCCGCAATTATATTTAACTGATCCTGCTGGTACATACTCTGCATGGAAGGTGAGTTGTTTGCTCAGGATATAGTTTCAGCTCAGAGCTGAATTTATATGTTTCTCTCTTACTAGGCTCATGCCATTGGTGGAAGAAATGAAAAGGCTGTTCAAGAGTTCTTGGAAAAGAACTGGATCGCTAACTTAGCAACAGAGGACGCAGTTCGTCTAACAGTGAAAGCATTGTTAGAGGTTGTTGATTCTGGTTCAAAGAATATGGAAATTGCTGTCATCACTGCTGATGATCCAGCTAGAATCTTACCTGAATCAGAATTACAAGCAATTATTAGTGATATTGAAAGAGAACAAGAAGAAGCAAAAAAGAGCAATCAAGATAATAATGCCCCAGCTGATACTTAAAATAAATAAATGAAATAGAAGTAAAAAGATAAAAATCTTTCATTTTATAATTAATAAAAAAAAAATATCTATTATTTTTCTTTCTCTTTAATTTATTTTTTTAACGATCATTGAAACAACCAAATTCACATTCACATCGTACAATGAGGAATGAGCAATGAGGAATTCACATTCAGGAATGAGCAAGAACAGTGAGAAAATGAACGAACCAACCATCATTTCAAGCATCGAAGGGTGATGGAAGGAATGCAATGAAATTATGAATGGATTAGTAATTGAAGATTCATAGAATTGATTTAAATAATCTTTAAAGTTTTTGCTTCTTTTGGAAATAAACCAACAAAAACTTGAAAAAACAACCCATTAGTTGCTAGATTACCTAAATAGATTGCAATAGCACCAGCTATTGTATAAATGACAAGAGAAATAATTGGAAGAATAGTTTCTTCAAAATGTTCTGAGATATCTTCTTCTGGTTCATATTTCTCTTTCTCTGGTACTTTAGAGATTTCCTCAATCTTCTTTATCTCTTCTTCGAGGCTATTCTCATCCTTGACACCAAAAAATTTCCGAAGTGTTGGTGATTTCTTTAATTGATCAGAAACTTCTGGTGAAATTTCTGAAGAATTCTCTTGATTATTATTTGTCTTCTTCTTCTCTTCTTTCTCAGAGGAAGATTCTTTATTGCTTTTCTTTTCTGTTTCAGTTTTCGAAGTCTGAGAGGACTTTGGTGCTTTCTTTTCACCAGAAACTGTAATGATCCCAAGAGCAATGACAAACCCTGCCACAATTGATAGAAGAATATCTCTTCCGTGTTGAGCTACTGCCATATTCTATTCTTTTTTCTCTAACAAATCAAAAGTGCAACTCCAGTCGCCGCAATATATAACCCGCTATGCCGATATTTTATAACCGGTACTAATACTAAGTGACGATCAAAATAAGAAGGATCGCAAAGAACATCATGGACTGGACAGCTTTATACGAGGAAAAAGAACATCAACTTGCTCAACCTCTTGTTTTAAATGCAGAGGTAATTCATGGGTTCAAAAGAGGATCGAAGGAATTAGGAATTCCAACTGCAAATCTGAACATGGAAGAGTTAGGACATGCAGGGGAACAATTAGAAACTGGAATCTATTATGGATATGCGAAACTAGATGAAGCAACATATGATACTGTAGTTTCCATAGGATGGAATCCCTATTATAAGAACGAACGAAAGACGATTGAAGCACATTTACTCGCTAGTTTATCTGATTTTTATGGCCAAAGATTAGAATTAGTTTTAATGGGTTATCTTCGACCTGAAGCAAACTTTAAAAGTTTAGGTAAGATTTTATCTCTTTTCACTTCTTTCTTCATAATTATTATTGTGAATTTTCTCTTTAGATGAGTTGATCTCTTGCATTCACTCTGATATTCATCGATCACAGCTAAGGTTAAGAGAACTTGAAGCAAAGCAACAACACTCGAATCTATAAAAATATAAATTAAATTAAAACATATTTATGCATACATTTATATATTATATTATTTTTAATGAAGATAGTCTTCCCGTATAAAGGTTTGTGCTCATTCAATTCTATTGTAAATCAAATAACATTACAATACAATACAATAATCATATCCATGTACAGTGTGATTTATGATTAATTACAGTTATTAAGTTACTCTATCAACTTGAGAGTATTATATTATAGAGCATATCCAAACATAGGCTTTCTTTTGAATTCCTCGTGTATGAGGTATAAAGTGGGGTGGTTCCATCAAAGAAAAGCTTCACATTATCAACAAATGTACTACCTACAATATGTATATAAATGAATATCATAAATAAGAGTAAAGGTGAAAGAAAAGAAAAGAAAAGAACAAAGATGAAAGAAAAGAAAGAAAAATGAAAGAAAATCAAAACTTATAAAACATCATCTAAACTTTCACAATTCAATTGTTAGAACATCTTGAAATAAAAGAAAAGAAAGAAAAAAAAACACTCAATAAAGAGCAGATCAGACGAATTCAATCACTACATAATTCCATGATGCTAATCCAATAATCTAAATTAACCAAATCAACCTTTCTATTGTGAAGAACATAATTGTTTCTCTAGTTCTATTTTAATCTTGACGATTTAAATCGAATGGTCAAAGGTCTCTTCCCTGTTTTAATCAACGACACTATTTGATTGTGTGATTGATAAGGTTCATAGTTAACACCTACAATAATACAACCTGGAGTCAAACCTTGTGTCATCTCAGAGCTCCCGTCTACCACGGACTTGACAATACTTTGACCTTCCAACTCTTCCAACAAAAAGCTTACATCATTCTAACAACAATACAATCATACCAAGTTCAAAGGAATAAATAAGAGAAATCCCCTTACCCCAACTATCAAAACATCGAACTCTAAAGGATCTGCAGGAAAGAGACTTAATTTCTTTCCGAGCATTTTATCAGACTTTAATGTAATTTCATCACGAGATTTCTTCAAATACTACATCAAACAGCAATTACTTAAGGTTATGAGTAACAAGTAAGAATGAAGGAACTATACCTGTAATATGGTTGGGCTTTCTTCAATCTCGTTCGGATCAAAAGATTTACTAATAGATTCTCTCTTCTTAATACAGAGAGTTAAAGGATAAGAGCTATAGGGAATAATATTCATAGCTTCTTCATATGTTCGAATCGGATAATTGCCAATATGAGTGATTAGATCACCAGCAGAAACTCCATGACGATCTCCAACACTTCCTACTTTCACTCGAGTAATTTCAGGCTCACCATTCCCATTCACTGTGATGGTTAAACCTAAAGGAGGTTGAGGGAAGGTCACACAGATTATACCTCGTAGATTCCTTTGTGGTGAAATAAATCCATCAATTCGAATGTTTAAATCGTTACTATCAGCACTATGTTGATTTAATAATGTTCGGAAATCAATTTTCTCGTTGGATTTCATCCATGTTTCAATATCTTCAGCTGAATCTGGCTGTGGTCCGGATGATGGTTCTGGTGTCATGCTGGTAGAGGGGAATTCTATATCGTTCTTACCAAAGAAGGATCGTTCATATTGCTGATTATCATGATTACTTTCTTCTGTGTGACTCGTTTGAGTAATAGTGCTGTTGGTATCTTGGTTATTCATCTCATGGAGGTTGTTATTGCGTATTTCTTCTAATATATCGTCAGGAAGGATGGTACTAAAATCGGGTGTTGTAGGTTCATTCTTTTGTTTTCCCTGAAATCGATTCGCTGGTATTGCTATTCGACTAGCAGGGATATGACCTTCGACAGATCCATCACGATAAATTACTTTAAATGTTCCATCTTTGTGTATTCGTTTAATGATTGCAGTCCTCCAACGATCTTCTTCGGGTCGAAATACTTTATAGACTTCCCCAATCTAGAAAAAAAAGAATAATAAATTAAAGCATTAGACATCATCATCATTATCATAATTCTATTATTATTACCTCTATGATCTTTCTTAATTTTTCTTCAAATGAATTTTCAAATTCATCTAATGTAGGATCATTTGATTGAATATGACGAGGTGATAATTTATCTAAATCACTTAAAGTTTCATCAATTTTACTAATAATTTTATTCATATCTCTTAAATTAATCTCTGGGGATCTTATCCTTTGTAATACCTGTTCTGCTCGCTGCATAACTACTTCACCTTCTTCTTCATCCTCGTCTAATAGCAGAGACTTTATATGACTCTTATTTTCACTACTAATATGGCGTGGAGGGAGCTTCTTTGATCTTCGTGATTGGCCATTCTCGGGTGAAGATGTTGCCAACTCTGGACTATAAGCATTATCAAGACTTTTACTCCCATCTAGTAAGCCACTGAGCGATGATAGCGGTACAGCAGTAGTACTTTCATCTAAACTAACACTTGCAGGATCTTGAGAAAAGAATTTGGGGGTATGATAAGTGTGTTCTCGTGAAGGTCTCCTTGGTTCACTCCCTGCGCTCTTCAGGCTGGAAGTATGATCATGAGACGGAGGAGATGCAGCGCCAGTAGGGATTTGAGATCTTGCTTTCTTCAATGATTTCATTTCACTATCAGAACTAGCGTGATATTCATCAAACTGAGTCCCAGAGTACCCGAAGCGCGGGCTCTTCGCGGCAATTGGGGCTTGAAGCATCGATCGATCACTACATGCCCGATGAGAGAGAGGATCAGAAGGAACTGGAGAGGAAACTTCAGTAGATTGAAAATTCGCTTCTGAGTGTGAGTGTTGGAGGAGTTGATCAGGGGATTTTTTATTTGGACTATTGTTCTTGTTGTACCGAAGGAAACTGATTCGCACTGGTCTTCCACTTTCCATAATAGTTTGCATTATCTGGTCATAATCATCCATAGATTTTCCCATTACGCCAATGACATAATCCCCAACTAAAACACCATGACCGATAGCAACACCATGAGTTAATAGCTTTGAAACGATTGCTCGATTTCGATGCTTTGTGAGCGTCATGCCCATAGTACCTTCACCAAAGCTGGCGTCATAATAAAAATCCTGACCCTCCAATAGGAGTGGCGGTTTAGGAATTGATGGGATCTTTTCACTAGCAGAGAATTTAGGTTGTCTACGATCGTTTGGTAAAGTTCCTGATAAAATCTTTTCAACTTTTTCTTTGAGCTTCTCACGATAATGTGCAGCTGCACGATGAGTGTATAGTGCTTGAATGGGAGTATTTAAAATAGAAACTTTTTGAAAAAACCTTTTGATTTGTCCATTACCACCTTGAACCATCATTTCGATCTGTTGAAAGGGTCACAGATAGAGGTTACGATATTTCATAGTCTCCTTACCTGCTTACTCGACCATGTATCCATAGTTATTGAGCGAACGAAACTGACTTGTACACCTAGACTGCGATGCTTTCCAGCACAGTCAAGGCAGATTAGAGTACCATGACTCACACTCGCCCAGTCAGTTGAGAAAGATGCACAATCGCAGCACTTATCATTCCCTGGATACCTTCGAATCTCTTCCAGAATATCATCTGGAAAAGCTTCAAGAAAAGACATTCGTTCACTTTTCTATTTGCAACAACAATGTAACGTCTATTCTAACAATGTGACCTGAGTTGAACAAAAACTCTTCTAACAAAAGTTTTTTCAATTTTTACTCGACTTTTACAAAACTCATTTTATTCAAATATCAATTTTTACAAATTGCCTTTTACGCCAAAAGGTTTTTTTTCGCCTTCGCTCTTCCATAATTTTTCCGCATTTCAAGGAGTGGCGTATCTTCCTGTAACCATCAAGTCGTTTGGAATAAAAGATCTTTAGGTCATTCGAAATCATTTATTTTCTCTCAAACAGCTCATTGATCTTTGATCCTTTACTTCTAGAGTCCTCTTGATTATTTATTTTTTTTACATAATTTGATTCGATTTTTTCGGTTATTGTCAAAGAGAATGTCAAGTCTTATCAGAGCTTCAAAATTTAAGCATGTCTACTGTGACTCTCCTAGAATTGATGCCACATTCCAAAATTTACGTTTATCAACTGTGACTGGAGAACAAAATTATATTAAGGCAAATTCTAACTATTTCGCTATTGGTTTACAGGTAATTTCTTGAGATTGACTTTATGTTCGATTCCCTTAATTTGACACCGGTTATAGGGAGGTGGAGGTCCTGTTGCTATCATCCCTCATGACAAGCCTGGAAGAGCAAGAGTTGACATGCCAGTGTTAAGTGGCCATGCTGGTCCTGTGTTAGATTTTGACTTCAATCCTTTTGACGATCAAATGATCGCCACCGCTTCCGAGGACACCACTATTAAGGTTTGGCAGTTTCCAGAAGGAGGTTTAACTTCCACCATCAATACTCCAGCACTTGAGTTAACTGGTCATGGTCGTAAAGTTACCTTGCTCAGATTCCATCCAACCGCTTCGAATGTTATCTTATCTTCCTCCGCAGATCAGACTGTCAGATTATGGGATATTGAGAAAGGAATTGATGTCCACGCAAACCGAGATGTCACTGAATTAATCCAAGACATTGTGTGGGACTATCATGGAAATCAGTATGCCATTTCTTCTAAAGACAAAAATATTCGTTTAGTCGATGGAAGAACTGGAACTACTTCCAGCACAATTGAGAATGCTCATGAAGGTACTAAGAGCTTCAAATTATCTTATCTAGGACAAGTCAATAAGATTGTTTCGGTTGGTTTTACAAAATCTTCCATGAGACAGTTTAAAATCTGGGATCCTAGAAATACCTCTACAGAGTTCTTACGTGTTGAGATTGACCAAGCCGCTGGTGTTATTATGCCATTTTTCGATCAAGATACTGGTCTTTTATATCTCTCTGGTAAAGGTGATGGAAATGTTCGTTGTTACGAGATCTCTAACGAAGGTGATCAAGCCTTCGCTGTCACAGATTTCCGTTCCAATGTTTCAGCTAAGGGTATGGCAATGGTCCCTAAGAGAGGATTAAATATTATGGCGAATGAGACTGCCAGATTATTAAAATTGACTACGAATGCTGTTGAACCATTATCATTCTTTATTCCGCGAAAATCTGAAGGATTCCAGGAAGACATCTTCCCAGACACTTTCAGCGGAGAACCTTCACATACAGCAGAGGAATGGTTAAACGGTTCTGATCAGGCACCAAAATTAACTTCTTTAAACCCATCAAACGGTGGATCTGCGAAATCATCCCGACCAAACACTTTAACCAAATCTCGATCATTGAAATCAGTCGCAGAATTGTCAACAGAGTTAGAACAAGCTAGGGCTAGAATTAAGTTTTTAGAGGACAAGTTACGTGATAACAATATTAGCATTGATTAGAAGGACTATTGACAGGGTAGTAGTGATAGAGCGTGTGTTTCTTAGCTGCCTTTTGTTGAGTTCCGTTTATTCATTTGTCTGTGTTACCCTCTCTCAAGAAGGCAATTTTCGAAATGATACAGTTAGAGGGAAATATGTCAGTTACCATTTTGGAGAAGAAAGAATCGAAGGAAAACTTTTCAAGATTTTACTTTTGTTTCTTTCTTTTTGGAAAAGTTGATTCTTCTTGAGAGAGAATGATACACTATATTTCACGTTTATTTGCTTTATTTTTGTTTTTTGGATTCGTAGCTTTTATATTTCATAGTTTACATAATCATCCACATCAAATGTACCATACAAACATGACAACCACCCAACCTACCTAAAACTAAAGAAAGATGCATGTATGTGTTTTGGCGATTTCTGCCCACCCGCACCCGCCCTTTGGCTTTTTATGACAGTTTCAATAAAAAAAAGTTTTTTTTCAGTGAAGCGAATCCAAAATTAAGTATCATGGATTCCATGAAATCATTGGACTCGTCGACAAGGAGAGCCTTTCCCTTAGACTCTAGGACGGTGTGGGTGGAGCAGCAGATTAGACATCAGGTGCTTTTACCGAGGGACAATCTGCCGATAGGTCCAGCAGAATACTCACCGAAACTCTTCGAAAGACATGTCTCTACGCCAGTTTTAGGAAAGTATCGTGGACCTGCAGATCATTTTCGTGGTTTTCATAGTAGTTTAAGTCTTTCCACGCCTGGTCAAAGGAGTGGACTATCGAGATCGCCTGAACGCTCTGTTGAAAGGAAAGAATCAGTTACAATTTTTCACAATCATGATCAAAGAGATCCTTTAGATCCCAAGCTGCGGTTTGACCCCACTCCGGATCCTTATCTAAGTCATAACTCAGCTTTATCCTCGAAAGATGTTTTTGGGATTCATCAAGTGAAAGAAACCCTTCCGTTTGGACCGGATGATATCCCTTTCGGTTCAAGAAATCCAATAAAGAAAGCCTTACCCACGTATGAAGTCAATTATGATAGTCGTCAAATAAGGCCGAATCCTAAACTTACTTCGTTTTCGAAAAGTAAACGAATTTACATCCCCAAGAAAGGAGAAAAACCTTTTCCAGGCAGTCGCGATGAAGATGATGCTGCTGATCAAGGTCGATCTCGATCTCAATCGCCTATAATGGGACGAAGAGGAATGAGTGGAAGTAGGTCGCGGTCGCCATTGAATCAAAGTCAATCTCTCGAGAATATGAGTGTATTTCAAATGCGTTGTAATTTAGTTGTCCTTCCTAAACTCAAGACAAGACGTCCACCTGAACTACGATTTAATACTGCGTCATACAGGAAAGATAAGCGGAAAATGCCTATTCTCTTAACTCCGAAAGTTGTGAAGGAGAAAGCGAAAGTGAATCTATTCAAGAATATTCTCACGATTCCAAGACCTCATAAAAGTGCAGCATTTAATTGAAAAGATATGAATTAATTAGAATCTAGCCAAATTGTGTACAGGCGCTTATAGATTCGTGCGATGCGGTAGTTACAAGAATGAGCTGCTCCCGTCAATGATTAAGAGTTTTACTCAATGATCAATTGAAATTCTGTTTCTCCAAGTGTTACTTTATCATTAGGTTGAACTGGAAACCACCTAATAAAAATTGGATGAGCTCAAGAAATGTGTATCACAATGAGTAGAATACCTTCGGCTGTATATTCTCTCGTTGTTGATTCTTGTTTTATTTGTGCTTCCATTATCTTTAATAAAAAATCCTTCTTCGGTTCTTTTCATACTCAAATGTCTATATCATGAGTCAACTCCATCAACTTGAAGAGTTATCACCATTCACACTTACTTTGAAGAAACGGTGAAATCGTTATCAAAGACGATATTATTATCATCATCTCGTCCCAGCGAGAGCGCGCTGTCAGGCAAATTGTCGAAAAGTTGATCGACATTAAAAGTAGAGTTGGTATGTGGTCCGCTAATTACTCGTAAATGATGCATGATTGATGAAGATTTCATCGGTTGTGAAGAAGAGAAAGGAGTCTTCATCTTTCTACGAGGACTCGTGAAAAGATTAGGAATATTTTCCTTTTTCTCGTTCTCTTCTCTTTCTATTGGTTGCTCTGATTTTTCACTTATACGGGTAGTCTCTTGTCGGAATATCGATTTTGCTGGAACTGTCTCCTCTTTCTCTTTTTCTTCCTCGTCAACTTCTTCTAATGCAATAACTTTCTTCTTTGCTGGTAGTTTCTTAGTCTGTTTTAAACTAACTTTTTCTTGTAATGAAGCAGCAACCTCTACAGTCTCATCATCTTCTTTTTCCATCACTTCTGCGGGCGGTTCAGGAGCTGGATGACCGATCTTTTGTCGCTTCGTCGCTTTTGCTTCCGTAGTTGGTGGTTTATGGTCAGGTTTCTCTTTTTTCTCTCTTTTTTTCGGTTGTTCTTTCAGCGGTGACTGTAACGCTCGGTCTGCAGAAGATCTTCGCGTCTTTGGTCTTTGAGTAGTTGCTGGTCGAGTAGCCTTGATTAGAAAATTGTCAAGTTACATTTCACCACAGAATTAAGCTAGAGAATTACCAAATCATTTAAATATCTCTCCGCTAGAGCGTAATTGAGACCGTTTCTTGCTGCTTCAATGAAATTCCCGAGCTAGACAAAGGGCTAAGAACTCAATGAAAACCTTTCAAAACACTCACCTCTGCGCAACCTAGGGATGTTGCAAAATCTTTAATATTGGTATTGGTTTTTATTGCAAGAAGCTCTTGATCCGAACTACTATGTTCCCAAGGAAGTTCTCCGCGATTGAAAAGTGACAAAAGCACATATCCCTAAGATACGAATCAATCTGATTGATATAGTTAAAAATGGAGCCATTTACCAGTCCTTCTACATCATCTGCTGGTGATGGTTCACCTCCACGATTCAAGTTCAAGCTGCAATAAGTTGGCGTTCCAGCAAAGTCTCTCGCCTGTCCTGGTGGAGTCACTCCAATACGCTCAACCAGACCAACTACTCGCCAATTAGCAAAGGTTTGATAAATAACAGAATACTTACAATCAACAAAATAAGCCTTGTTTGATTTCATCATAAAGTTATCTGGCTTTACATCAACGAAAATAAATCCTTTTTGATGCAGCCACTGCAATCCTTTCAATATTTGAAGGCCAATATCCGCTACCTTGGCTGGAGTAATACTAGCTTGCTGACTAAGATGTTTCAAATCGTATTCGAATCTTTCCATTACCAAGTATCTCAACTTTTTTTCTTCATCAACTCCGTAAAACTTGGTAGGCAGTTCTGCGCGATAGGGGAATTCGGCCAGTAATCCCGTCAAAAGAACGTATTCATAGTACAGCGTATTTGCTAATTTTTCTTGCTCTTTATCCTTTTTGGATTTGGTACCATTCCCTGTAGGAATAACTTTTGCCACAACATTATAGTTGATAGACTTCCCAGTAGGATTCACAACATAGACTTTCGCGCAAGCGCCCTCCCCAAGAAAGCTCTCAATTCTCCAACTATTATTTAATACAGTCCCCTTTGCAAGCATTTTGATCAAATTCGAATCAAAACAAATGATAGACACAAAACAAAACCAAAGGACTGCTGTCTCTTAAAAAATATCAAATAAACGACCAACTACGAAAACTCGAAATTGCAAAAAACCCCCACTCTCCTAGAAAACACAGACTGCCCACCCATGCCCCACAAAGCCCGAGTACACGAAGAGAGAAAGTTCACGATAGACAATGACAAGCACACTCCTCCTCCTGTCTCTTTGAGTGACATACGATGCAAGGATAAGAGTTCAATCTGAACTAGAAGTAACTAACGTAAGAGAGGGAAAGATCTGCTCATCATCATAGTCAGCAAACAAAGTACATCATCTTTGATTATCTTATCTTTGGGAATCTAGATCATTTTTTAATCTTTGCCTTTCTTTTGCCTGTTTTTGTTCTCTAGTTAGCTACTGCGAGAAGTGTTAATCAATCAGTTAAGATGAAGTACGGCTTAATTTGGTGTTTACCTATGTTATTGAGCTCCACCGCTCATGCATTTATGAATTCGCGGATGGCTGCCCCACGAATGATTTCAAGGTCAATGCTTTCCATGAGTAATGAAGGATTAACTGCTGTAAGTACCACCAAACCTCCTCTGGGATCTTTTGAATCTTCTCTCTATAGGCCGCTAGAGACGCTCGAGGTCTTGCTATTGATGCTATCTCTGCGGTAAGTGGAGCATATTAAAATGTTTCACGCCTGATTCGTTACAATCCTATCGGTTAGGTACACTCAGGGCACTTAGGATTACCCTTAGGATGTGCTGAGATCGGTGCTCAACTGTGGGGAAAGCATCTCAACTACTATCCTGATGACCCTCAATGGTTAAACAGAGATCGATTTATCCTCTCTGCTGGGCACGGATCAATGTTTCTGTATGCTTGGTTGCATCTTTCAGGTTACGATCTGCCACTTGAGGAAGTAAAGAAGTTCCGTCGTCATCATTCGAAAACCCCAGGTCATCCAGAGTTCCCTTCCAGCCAACACAATACCCCTGGTATTGAGGCGACAACAGGTCCACTTGGTGCTGGTATTGGGAATAGTGTTGGTTTAGCCGCTGCTGCCAAGCTAGCTGCAGCGAAATATAACACCAAGGACCATCAAATCATTGATCACCATGTTATTGCACTCTGTGGTGATGGTTGCTTACAGGAGGGAGTTGCCTTCGAAGCTGCCTCCTTCGCTGGTCACGAGGGATTAGATAATTTAATCGTTATTTACGATTCAAATGATGTCACTTTAGATAAAATGGCAGATTTCACTCAGTCAGAGGATCATGCTGGCCGCTTCCAAGCCATTGGTTGGAACACCATTAAAATTGACGGTCACGATTTTTCAGCTATTGATAAAGCTTTAACACAAGCAAAATCATTGAAAAATGGTAAACCAACGATCATCATCGCGAAAACCATTATTGGTAAAGGAATCCCTGAAGTTGAAGGTACAAATGCAGCACATGGTGAAGCAGGTGTCCCATATCAAAAGACTGCGAGAGAACATTTAGGTTTGCCAGCAGATGAATTATTTTATGTATCAAAAGAAACAAAGAATTATTTTGCCAATCGTAAAGCTGAATTAAAAGCACACTATGATGCATGGAATAAGAAATTTTCTGCATGGAAAACAGCAAATCCTGCTTTAGCTACTGAATTAGATAATGCACGTCATAAACATTATCCTAAAGCTGACGAAATATTAAAATCAATCCCAGAATATGATCCAAAGAAAAACGTTGCAACACGTCAATCAGGTTCTGATATCTTACAACATATTGCAAAAATTGTACCACAATATGTATCAGGTTCTGCTGATTTACATGGTTCTAATAAGAATTATATTAATGGTGGTGGTAACTACGGTAATCCTAATACACCAGGTAAATCATATGCTGGTAGAAATTTTTACTATGGTATTCGAGAACATGGTATGGGTACTATTCTTAATGGAATTGCTTATTATGGATTAAATATTCCATCTGGTTCAACATTCTTAGTCTTTGCCGATTATATGAGAGCTTCTGTGCGTGTTGCTGCTTTATCCGAATTACCTGTAAGCTACATCCTCACACACGATAGGTAAGAATCTTCTACTGTATTAATCTTGTTTTACTTCATCATTTCATTAGTGTTGGTGTCGGTGAAGATGGTCCAACACATCAACCTGTCGAAGGAACTTCTGCATTACGTATTATCCCTAATCTTGATGTCATTCGTCCAGCTGATCCTGAAGAAGTCGCTGGAGCCTTTGCTGCTTCTATTGATCGATTAAATGGTCCAACTGCTCTTATTTTCTCTCGTCAGAATGTTCGTACATTAAATGAGATTCCTGTGAGGGATCGTCGTGAAGGAACTCTCAAAGGTGCTTACGTCGCAGTGAAGGAAACTGCTCCTTTGACTCACATCCTCCTTGCCGCTGGTTCTGAGTTGCAAATCGCCATTGATGCTGCAAAGGAGTTAGGTTCTGGAGTTCGTGTTGTTTCAGTTCCATCCTTCGAGAGATTTGATCGTCAATCCGCTGAGTACAAAGAACAAGTCCTTCCTTCCTCTGTGACAAAGAGAGTAGCAATCGAGGCTGGTGTCTCTGGCCTTTGGTATAAATATGTTGGGTTACACGGCAAGGTCATTGGAACTGATAATTTTGGCTTCTCTGCCCCAGGTGATACCGTCATGAAGGAATTTGGCATCACTAAGGATAACTTGGTGAAAGTGGCGAAGAGTTTATAGATGTTCTTAGTGTTCTAAGATCCAGTCTAGTGACAATAAGAAACGATATATACAACCAATGACGAGAAAGAAAACAAGATCATTTGAATTGTTAAAAAAGATATTTAAGAAATTAAACGAATAAGCTCTATTCAACTAAGATAATAACTTTAATGTATAAATATGAATAATTCCACGAATCTCATCTTTACCATCTTGTTCACGAAACGGATAAGATGGTCTCGATTGAGTGCCCAACTTTTCAACAGTGAAAGCATATTCTGGATCAACGGCTAGGGTGAAGAAGTTAAGGTCTAGTGCTGCCTTCGCTGGGTCATGATGAGAGAAGGTGATATAACAAACACCTGTGTCCTTTTTAAGACAATGTTTGATCGTCCATAGAAGCTTCCTATGTTCAGAGCGATTGAATAGAAGATCAGCAGCAAAGATAAGATCGAATTTATTGCTTTCATTGTTTTGATCTGCTTCTACCTCCTCTGCTGAATATCGACTCAAATGCTCTTCAGAATATCTAGCTTGAAGTTTCGTTTTTTTGTAATTATAATAGCTCGTTGTATCGATAGAAATCGATGGAGATTGATAATATTTATCAGGTTGGAGAAGTATCTGCACTGGGTAACCCCAAGTATATCCCACTGCTTTACATCGAGTACCTGTGATAATATCGAGCTGACAGTTGATATCTAAAGGGTAAATTAAAGATAAATCAAAATCGTGACCGTAATCTGATACGACAACTTCTGAAGCACCATTGATTGCGGCGATAATAGCAGGTAAACCAGCACCAGCACCCAACTCCAGACACTTCTTATTCTGCACATCAATAGGTGCGATAGCATCGATTGAGTTTCCATCAATCAAATCTGCAAGTACTCTCGCAGCATTATAGATAAATTCAGCCCAAAGACTATGATGTTTCGAAACTAGTGCGAGTGCAAGGGGCGTTGGTTGTTTTTCATTTAATCGGTGATAAGTATCATATTTGATTGTTAATACCTCTTCTTCAACCACCGCTGAATCTTCTTCATCACTTTGATCCTTATCTAAGCCTATTGAAAAGAGGTTGTCCATCTTTATTGTTGTTTTGTCACTAATGGTGGTAAAGGAATGAACGAATGAACGAACAAAACTACTGAAACAAGTCCTCTTTATAAGAAATACCAATTGTCATGTCAAATAAAGAAAAACAAACTACGAGAGTAAGTTTCAATGGGATTTCAAGGGAATAAATACAAAAATACAATCGAAAGGAAGATCATTGGAAGCAGAGCTTACTCTTGCTGAGGCTCTTCTTACTTGGTGAAGAAAGTTGTGGTTCTGGTGGCTCTGTGGTGTTGCTCAGTTTGGCTTTGTCTGAGATCTTATGTCCATAATTAAACTTTTCATTTTCTTCAATTTATTATCAACTTTAGGAAACCATTTCCTTTCATCATTTAATCCTAAAAAGGCGGTAAAGAAGTGTTCAATTTTTTCTTGATTTGTTGGTAACATTTCATTGAACACTGCTGATGTATAAGCAATAATCGCTAATTTCTAAAAAAGGGAAAAAAGAAAGTTAAGGTTCATTAAGAAAGAAATAGAGAGTATGCTAACCGCAAGACAATCTACAAATTGAATAAAATTAATACCATAAGCTATATCCCATTGATTACTTATTCCATCAGATCTATCTTGTATTGTCCAATCATAGACATTATTCCATGGATCTGAATCAAATGACTCTGCGAGTTCTGCATGAAATTTCATATACTTTTTCATTACTAAGATAGGTGTAGCAGAACGAGCACTCTCTATGAAGATCATCGCCGCTTCTAGCATGCTAACAATGGCATCAACTCCTCCATAGTCTGATTTCGTGGGGCTTGACGTCGGATCATTCGCTCCATCATATTGATCTTTCAAATCTTTTGCCATTTGATGATTTAATGAACGATAAAAGTTTTTTCCATCCCTGGATGAATAATCAGGTAAAGAAGCAACAGAGAAATCTAATAAAAAAGAAAGAAATCCTTTCCAACTCAGATAGGGTCCTTGAAGGACAAATAAACGAAAGGATAAAGTATTTCCGGCTAAATCAACTGTACTTCCTCCAGATTGCTGTCCAGGCAATGCATTTCCTCGAACATAGGCACGGAAAATTCGGTCTAATGCTTTTAATACATTTGGTGAGGATGGCATTGCTTCTATTATTATTGGTACTGGAAGAGAAATCTGTCGTCGGATCTGTATCGCTAAACGATACTTCTTATTATTATGATGTTCACCATACGGAGAATGTGGACTTTTCATTCCATCACCTTCATTTTCATCCAATAATCGAAATTGTCGCAGCTTTTTTATCTTGTCGATCTGTTTCACTTTACTCGACCTCCTTCGACCAAAAAAGGATGATTCCATGGATTTAATTTGCTCCTTTGTAGCGCTATCATCATCTAGGATTCCATCTTTTTCGTCGTCCTCCGGTGTTCGTTGATAGGCAGATGCTTGCTCTAATGTGAGTATCTTGCCTGGAATCAGAGTCACAGGCTTCCTCTCTTTTCTTGAAGGTTTTGGTTTCTCGTATGACATGAAATCGTCACGAAGTCGCTGTAATGCCTTAGCAGACTCCTCTGAAATTTCAGTGTTATAATCATTTGCTAGAAAGAACACCTTCTCTGCGATTGCTTTAGCAAGGAGGTATTTTCCCTCAATCAAGCAAAGCGCCTTACAATAAGTGTAAGTCATCACTAATCTCAAACCTAAAGAAGAAAATGGAGGTTAAATACTTGGAATTTGATGTCGAAAGGGCTTACTTTCATGAGGATCGAAAGTATCGGAGACTAACTTCATACCTATCTCCAAAGTCTCTAAACATTTCATCCCATAATGATTCGACTTTCTCTTTTCTTCTTTCAGGCTTTTCTTAAGAATACCTTTAACTTCTTCGTTTGATCTTTCGACTTCTTCTTTTTGGATGATATTCGTATGTAATTCATACAGGTCAAGGTAGTTATTTCCTAACAGTGAATAATACAAACATTTTGCGGATGCAGGGAAAACCCTTTCAATACTTTCTCGATCAAAAGAAGCTCCTTCCTTTTCTTCCGTTGAAAAGAACTGTAATCGTGATTCTAAGATAGAAACAGACTGTAGCAAAGTTTGCTCATTCATGTCTTCTGTAATCTGTAATGAATTCAAAAAGTAACGGTCTGTCAATAACATGTTATCGGTAGTGGCAGTACCGGCACTTCACTTTTGACTTTCTTCATTTCATTCATTCATACAATGTGGCTCCTTACATTGTATCTGATTATTCTTCTTCATTGCTCATCTTGTTTTATTTTTCAAGGAACCTTCAAGGAGAATCAATTATCATTGACCAGATTGCTTTCAAGTGATCAAAATCATGGTTTAACTCCTGAGATCGAAGCTGTTCGGCATGATTTGTTACAGTTATGTGATGAATACAAACTGAAAGAAGAGGCGATCTGGAATTCTGGAAGGATTAAAGGTAGTGCTCGAAAACTTCGCTTCATTCCTGAACTCCGTGATCTCGAGGAGAAAATCACTCTCAAGATTTTGTTTCTTTCCACACAAAGTCCTATTCCCCACCCTTTCAAGACGTGGGGAACGAAAGATGGCTCACCAATTGATGGCTCTTGGAAATTACGTTTTACCACAGCTATTGATGCGAAGCCTGAAGTCACTCGTCGCCAACGGCCAAAAGAGTTCTTGTCTACCTTCCAACATGTCAATTCTACAAGCCAAGAGATCACGAATATCATCCGTTCCTACTCAACAAAGGATCTAACCCCTCTTACAACTTTAAAGGTTTCCGTGAGAGGAAAGCCCCTGTCGAGTAGTCGCTTGCAGTTAGCATTTCGTGATGTAAATGTTGAAAGACCCAAAGCGAAATTCATCAAACGATTTGGATTCCCTTTCCCAAGAATTCCCTTTTCCAATGCCCTTGTGAATTGGAAAAACGAAAAGAATCCTAATCATCCGATTGGACCGTTCTTTGATATCCTCTATCTCGATGAAGATCTGCGAATCCATAAGACAGGTCGAGGAGATTATTTCATACAAAGTCGACTGTATGATGTCTGGGACCCGATGGTAGGTTGGAAACAAATCTCCCTTGTTTGATCCTGTTCATTATCTTCATGTTTATTGCAAAGTAATTGTTAATTAACCTTTATAATTGCAGCTGTTATTTCTCTTCGTCATCTTTGCTGAATTTCTGCAAGAGTTTCATCAGAATTCTTTGCGGAGAGGGGTTTTTATTTGTTGTGTACTTGGGGTTATTAGAGTTACTAGGGTTAACAGGATATACGTCACAAAAAAAAAGGAAATTACAATTTTGAACTATTTATGACAATAACTCATAAATATAATTCTCACGAAGAAAAACAATTACAAATTGTAAAGCGAAGAGTGATAAATTAGAACATTATTTCTGAAATTATGCTGATCTTAGAGCCAAGCTGCATCAATAACAATCGAAACAAAGCGATGATTCTCATCCAAATACATGGTCAATGTTCCTTTCAATGACAAATCAATTGGATTATCAAGTGCCTTAAGCAAAGCCGTCTTCGACAATTGATTCTCAACAGCAAACATTGTCTGCTCTTCTTCAGTTAATGGTGTGTTAGCATTTAGGATATACTGATCAGAAATAATGGTATACAACATAGTACCCTTAACTAACATACTTGCAACTATTCGACTTCCAGGCATATCCAGTCTCTGGCAGATTTTAACATCAGATAATCGAAAGGTAATATCAGGTGTAGACAAACATTGCCTCCGAAATACCTCCACCTGCTCCTCAATTCCTTGAACTTTTCGAGGATAATGGAAATGAGCGAGTAATTCAGAAGGGAATTCTTGGTAATAATCTGTTACATGAGGAACAGCGAATTCTTGAAGAAAACATCGATGAAGTGCAGCGTCACAGCTATTGAGAACATTAGTCATCATTTCACTATATTTTCGGCGAATATCCCTTCGCAGAATTCGTATTGCTGGTAAGAAGCTTGGGTTTGCATGTCGCCGACGCTTTCGTGTTCTTTTCTTGTATAGCTGGGAAGAAATATGGAAAGCATGCGGGTCATTGAACAACGAAAATTCGTCAAAGAAATCACACTCATCTAATGATACATCATTTTCTGCGCCCAAATTCTTTTCTAATCCTCGACAAAAGAGACATTACACATACGCAGAAAGAAAGTAATGAAGATCTGCTTACCGAAGTGAACCTCATGAAGGAGCATGGTGAAAATCAATTTGCTCACTGCAACGAGTTGTTGAATAATGACTGAAATATTCCTCTGTCCTTCCTCCCATTTCCCTGACCTTATGAATGAAGAGTATGATTCACAGAACAAAGAAAACACTGCTTCAATCGCCCACCACACTGTACAGCGTAAAATATCAATAATTTATTGAAAGAAAGAAAGATATAAATTCATGAAATAATTGAAATAAATGTGCAGCAGTACTTGAAGAAACACAAAATGATGTTAATCATCATCTACAGAGAAAATATTACAAACCGCTTCGACAATTTAGAATCCGATTTTTAGAGATTTTAACATATCGACAACTCCTTAACTTTTCGTATTGTAAAAGAGTGATTGATTCTAATACATGCAGGAAGTTCCATTTTCAATTCATTTCATATAATGGATTAATTTAATTTTCTTTGTTTTCCAGTTTAATTGGACGAGAAGGCTGATAGAAAAGAAGAAAAGTAAATTAAAAATTTATGTGAAAATAAAAGTAACAACATACGAAAAGTAGAATCATTTAAACCGGCAAAGCAGTTACTTCAACAGAATTCTTCCTTTGACTCTGAAACATCCCTCCTTCCGTGAGAGGACGATGGACTTGATATCCTATCTACACTTATCACATTGGTTCGGGGTTGTACGTCTTCGACTAGCTGCTTGCTTGGTATTAGTGAATATAATATGGTACCTCTTACGTATGATTTCGCAACAATTCTACTTCCAGGCGTGTTTAAACGTTTATAAATTTGAACTTCTGACAATTGAAATGTTATATCAGGAGTAACCATGTATTGTCGACGAAAAGATTCAATCATTGCTTCGATTCCATGAAATTTACGCGAGAAGTGGAACCGTGCAAGCATCTCAGGCGGAAACACTAAGAAATGTTGAATGAGATGAGGAACAGCAAATTCATTGAGAAACTTCCTATGAAGATCAAGATCGCAGCAATTCAATACATTCATCAACATCTCTCCATATTTTCGACGAGTATCTCGACGTAAAATACGTATAGCTGGGATAAACTTCGGATTATTTGAAGTTCGTTTAGTCGGCTTCCTTTTCTTCTTGATAACCTTTTCCTGCTCCCCACCAATCATGGAAGTTTCGAAATTGGTTAAGTTTCCATTCATCTAGAAACTGAATTAAAACAAGTGAAAGAACTTGGCGACATCACCCACCTTCAACTTCTTATTGATATTTTTTCATTCAAGCGAGCAGTTTCCTGCCGAATCAAGTACAAGGTAAAATAAAGCAAACACTCTTTCCGACATTTTCGGAATGAAATTTTACCGTCGTATTTTCTCAAAAAGAAGACGTCTTCTGATGATGGCATTCAGCAGATTGATTTGATGGAGAGTGTTTTGGGCGTTCCTGACTTCACTTTACGAACGAAAAAGAAGGCAAGTTCTAAGAAAGATGTCATAGATGCATGTATTTCGAAGATAGGTGGATTTGCGGTAAGGTTTTAGTGAACTTTTCATAAAGTTTATTCAAAGTGTTTCAGATTTGGCATGACGAAAGTACTGCACCAAAATTGGAGCATTTAACATGTCAAAATTGTGGAAAATTTAGTTCCATGGTATTGGTTTGTCAGATATATGCTCCAATTGAAGATCTACACCGCTCTTTGTATCTATTTGCGTGTAATCGAAGAGAGTGTTCCCTCTCCTCGAAAGGATGGATTGTGGTGAGAAATCAAAAAGGAGCCGAACCTAAACCTCCTATCATGCCTTTAGAGAACTCTACTCCTCTCAAGCCACTATTGGAAACTGCTACGCTTCCTTCATCATCAATTTGGAGTTTTTCTCCAGATAACACTGTCGAGGACAGTAACGATGATTTACTTCAATTATTAGCGCAAAGAGACTCAAAGCTCATCAATAAAGTGACACCTCAAAAGTCATCTAATAAAAGCTCGAAGAAAGGTTCTTCAAATTCCAACAGCAAGAAGAAGAATGAAGATAATAAATCGTCTGCGAGTCATGATCTTTCATCCTCGTCAACTGCGAAGGGGGCAGACTTGGCAACGTTGAAAACAAATATTTCCTTACCCGAGATCCTTATCGTTGAAGTAGAAGACCTTTGTGCTCATCCGTCAAATAAAGCGATCGAGCAAGTGACCGATGACGATGATGATGAGGGAGATGATCCTCGTGAGAATGATGACAATCAAGCTATTGATAATCATCATATTCAGCAATTATTGGAAAACTATCTGAAAGATGAAGATGATGCTGAATCTCTTCGAGCTTTGGAAGCTTATCGACTCGGTCAACTCGACTCTGAAAGGCAGGAGAAGGAGACTATCCACGATGAAAAGAATTTTTTCTTGGATCGTGAAGACGATAATCCTCTCTTATCTATGATGAAGAATACTCATCAAAAGAATGAAAGTAAGAAGCCATTAAAAGCGAAAACAGAAAAGAAGACTGATGGAAGTAGGAAGGCAGATGAGTCTGACTCTGATAACGACATCGAAAAAGAGGATGTATTGGAGGAAAAGCTGTTAAAAGTTAGGAGAGAAAAAGTTGAGAGATATTTCCAACAGAGGATTCGTCTTGAACCAAATCAAGTCCTTCGTTATGCCTATGATTCAGAGCCCGCATGGATTACCTATCCCTTCCCAACCACTCATGACATCCCTTTATGCCCAGTGTGCAATTCTAGGAGAGTTTATGAATGTCAACTCATGCCAGCACTTCTATCATTCATTGCCTCTGATGATAGAGATAAGAAGCAAACTCTATCCAATCCTGAGATTATTTTAGAACCTAATCAAGATACAGTTGTTCATCCGAATGCTTTAAGCCTTGAGTTAAAGAATCGTTTAGGGGAAGGAATGGATTTTGGAGTAGTCACAATTTGGTCTTGTCCTAATAGTTGTTCTTATCCTCTAACTGATGAAAGTCAGTGTTCTCGAGAAATAGCAATTGTTCAACCGTCACCAGATATTTCCTTCTAAAAAATAAAACAAATAAAAAACCATTGACTGATATTGATACAACTTTAAAATCATTTCCAAATGAAAGAAAAGGAAAGAGAGATAGAGAGAGTATCAAGACAATGAAAACAAAACAATAACATGCCAAATTGAGTGGCAAAAGTTAGACGTGATAACTCCTCTTCTCATGAAAGTTTTTCTCTTGTGAACAATCGAAACAAAAACTAAAACAAAGCAAAAAATGTACATGTGAGGATGTGGATTCAATCTGTTGTGGATTCTATGATAAGTTTAAAGAGTTGCATATAAACAAAGAAAATAAATTCCAACAAAATTCTAATTCGAGAGAGTCTTGTATTAGAAAGAGTCGACCAACCTTGTTGATGACTTTTCATTGATTATTTCTTGATGAATAAAGAATTAAGAAGTGAGGGACTACTTCCATCAGCATTACTTAAAACAAGCCCATTTCCACGAGATTTAATAGAATTATCATCATCATATGTTGCAAGGCTGGAAGTATCATCTTGATTATTCAAATCATAGAATGATTGGCCAGCAACACTATTTTCTTGAGATAGATAAGGATGGCGAGTATATTTTGATCGAGTTCGATTTAAATCATGAATGGTTGGCCCAAGAATAGGCGAAGTGATCTTTGGAGCTAATATCTTCTTACTCGTGACACTGCTACCACCACCAGTATTAATCCTTCTTGGCTCTTGGAAAAAGTATTTGGATTCAGGTTTCGCTCTCATCTCGTATTGCTTTTGTTTCTCCAATAGATCTTCTTCACTATTGACAAAGCCAGATGGTCGGACTGTAGCCATTGAGGAAGCTCTTGGCTGCTGTAACATGATGGGAACCACCTTAATGTCACTTTCTTTCTCTGAGTCTAAGAATAATAAGAAGATAAGATTTATTTACGGTCAAGAGATATCACACTTACCATCCGCACTATTACTTTTTGGAGGACCTCTCATCTGCTGTTGTTTCTGCGGTTGGAGTTGTTGCTGTTGAACTTGATCCAAACGTTTCAAAATCTCTTGATGACGTTGATCCTGTTCATCAATAAAATTTTCAAATTTTTTGTGCATTTGTTGATTAATTTGTTGAATCACTTGATTGAACTTCTCATTAAAGAAGGAAGGTTCCAATGGCGCAGTATGGAAATCAACCACGGGTGTTTTTGTTTTCACAGGTACTGAAGTTTGATTGTCAAAGCCTAAGATGCGTTGACCACTGTCACTGCTTTCATTATTTCTCTCAGTGGGTGAATCATTTGCATTTTGAGTCGGGACTGAAGGTGCATAAGTATTAAAGGGTGCCTAAATGAGAAAGGAGTGAGAAATCATGAAACTATTTGTAAGTTGACACTAACCTTCATATCAAAGGGTGACGGAGAGTAAGAAGGGCCGCCAAAGTTAGGAGTAAAATTCTCATTAACGTGTGATGCTTCCCTCTCGATAAGTGGCTCAATAGAAAGCACAAACAAATGATCGCACAGGAATAGACGTGACTCTGAATGAGGATTAGTGTAGACATACGGAAGACGATTGCCTAAAGGCCCAATATCCATGATACTGTGAGGTTGAGTCCCACGTAGCACAGCTAGAGGAATAATTCCTTTCAAAGAAAGCTCTTGATAAACCTGGATATAAGGTTTTCGAACCATTGATTCATTCACTTTGATAGAGTAGAAGCAGCTTCCTTGCATCGTCTTCAGAGGACTATCTTCCTTCAATAAATCAGGGAGATCAATATTACTAATCTTAGCGGATGCACTAAGATATTCAGTCGATGCAAGCAGTAATTTGGATGCATCTATTGCTCGGTCAATTCTGTTATAGTCTTCAGGAAGTTCTAAAAATTTAGAAAATACCTTCACGATATGAGGATTATAGTAAGACTAGAAAGATTGGTAAGAAAGACTGAATGAAACGTTGAGAAGCATCAAACTAACCTGAGAGACAACAGAGTCTAATAAACTTGTAGGAAACAATAAACCATTTGCAAAGATAGATGATAAGAGGTAGTTCTCTGACATAGTTTTCTCATTGAAATGACGATCGAGGTAAATAATGTTCTTTGGGTTCATAACTTCGACCATAATATTAATATTAGGATTTAGTCTTGATACGAAATGGTAGGCAAAGATAACATCGGCATCAATCGCTTCCGCTGCTTGGTGATTATAATCACTGACATCAGCAAGAATGATAACTTTACTTGCACGAAAGATTCCTGCACGAACTAAATTAATCTCTTCTAATGGAGTTCCTTTAATGAAATAAACTTCTTCAAAAATACCAATACGTTGCCACATATCGTTGCTTAGTGGTGTAGGCGAGACTAAAGCGATTGGTTGCACTGGACCCAGAGATCTCGCTCGTAATGGCTTGATCAAATCATACCAATTAAAGTTTACCTTTCCAATGATAATGATATGATTGTTAACGGAAGGTATTTCATCAGTTAGATGATGCTTGATTGTAACTTTATCAACATCGACAGGCATCCGACGAGTGTAGTAATGTGAGTGAAGATGCTGGTTCTCCAAGCGGCTCAGTGTTTCTTCGTACGTAATCCCACCATAACCCTTCGCTAAAAGACTTGATTGCTTCAAGTATTGGAATTTATTTCTTTCGGTGCGAGAGCGATATCCTTTCGGAGATTTGGGAGTGGTGAAGTCTGTAATATGGGTGGTTGGAATCTTAGGCGAGTTCGCAGACTCAGTATCAGAGGGTTCTCGATGATGCACATCATCATTTTCTTCTCTAATGCGAGTAATCACTTGCTTATCCGTGACAGTATATCCATCAGGGATGTAAAAGCCTGGATTCTTTGGTTTCCGCTCACTTTCCTTTGCTTTGACACCAAAGAGAAATGAAAAATCTGCTTGACTTTCATCTTTCGCAATCACAAATGCCTCAATATAAAATTGATCGAAATCATTTGGAATAATATAATTCGCAGGATTTAAGAAAACTTTCGAATAATCACTATGATATCGATCAGTAATTTCTAATCCAAATAAAATAATTCCAAACTTTTCATATAATTGATAAGATAAATCAGAAAACTTAATTCCTGCAAAGATTGATGGTAAAGGAGAAACATAAATCTCCCAATCACAACCTTGTAAATATTCCCTACAGAGAAAAAACATGAGATTTAAATGAAAAGTAGAAAAGAAGAGGAAAGGACTCACTGTTTCCATAGAATTCTCACAGTTTTGCCGGAGTAAGTCTTTTCTGTTACAATCATCTTTGCTTCATCTTCTTTATAGCCAATATGTCGATATTCATGTAATAAATCCTCTTGCGAAAAAGAAGTAATTAAATTTAACAAAAAAGCACTAATTCCTGGCATATGAATGGATTTCGCCATCACACCTAACTTCATCTCATTAAAACATATCACTAAATCATTATCTAACATTTCCATAAAATCATCATCATATAAATGACGACGATTTTCACGTCGATGTAATTGTAAACAAAATAAATTATATGGTTCATGATAATAAGAGATATATTGTTTAATTTCAATATTTAATAATATGATTTTAGAATCTTCATTATCAAATTGATCAGAAAATTTATTTGACATTAAGAAAATCGCGGTAGCATTTTCTGCTTTAGCTCTTGATAAATCATGATCTGAAAAAGGTGTCCCTTGTAAATAAACAATCGAATATTTACCTGATTTAATAAATAATTTTAATTCATGTGATGGTGGTTCAGGTGAGAGAATGACAACAGTAACATTTAATTGATCATTATGATCTTCATGAAATATTTGAGCAAATAAATCAGGGAAACGTACAGTTGATAAATTACCACAGATTAATATATGTTGGGCATATTTTGAGACAGGATTGTAAGTTGCTCGAACATAAGTTGTTTGTAATTTTAACAATTCAATTAATTCATTTGTTAAACTAGGAATAATGATAATAGCGATTGCAATAAAAATCATCACAGCAATTCGACCTAATGTTGACTTTGCGGTAATATCACCATAACCAACAGTTGTTAAAGTAATCCAAACGAAATACATCCAAGTATGGAAAGCACTTTCACGATTTTGCACTTCTAAATATTGAATAACAGAAGAGAAAAATAAAATCATTAAACCAACTACTAATATCATTAATGCAATTTGACGCTGAACGACATCAGTAATTTGATCAACGAAATATTTTAATCTTAAGGCACGTAAGATACGAACTCTTTTACAAAGAAAGAGAATGTATTTAATCGCTTCATAAAAATTCTTCAAATTGATATAAGGTACAAGAGTAAGATTATAGGTAGAAAAGACAGATATTCCTACGATTATATCAACCAAAGAATGAAAACTATCAAAGGAAGAGTTTGTTAGGGTGGTGAGGATTGATGAGGAGGAGTGAAAATCAATTTACCTGAAGATGTAGTTAAAAGAAGAATCAGAAATTAATAGATACAATAGCCAATCAAATGAGAAAAGAATAACAAATGCTAACTCAATTCGTTTTGAATAGTCACGCAGTGAATCCTGGTCATCATCGAGGTAGGATGTGTAGATGTACTGAACCATCGATAAACCACTAAAAACAGCAACAGTAGTCTCATAAGAACTTCCAAAAGCAGTTGATTTTAAAGTTTTTTTCAGCAGCTCCAAGTACATTGAAAGGATTGTCATTTCATCTTTCTTTTGCTCTTCTTTCATCTGTTTTAATTGTGAAACATATTTCTGAAACATTGATGGCTCTGAAGACTGTTTGACAGTTAATCCACGAGGTAATTGGGATTTATGAGCCGATTCCATCATATCTAGTTACAGTTATTATTAGTTAGTTCTGATCATAAAAGGTACAGAGGTGTAAATAGGCAATCACCGGTCACTAATCCTTCTTATCGAAAGCCGTTACAAATTCTATCTACTTTAACGCGAGATCTGTACCCTGGCTTATCGCGAGCTCTCAGTTAGAGCGGTTTTTTCGCCAGTTTTTCATATCAATTTTACCTTCACAGCGACCCTATATAAGAGATCTCGAAAGGTGTTTGATTGTCTTGCAATCTCCTTGTTTTTTTTCTTTTGATTGGACGGTTTTGTTTTTTGGATGTGTATATATTGTTGTATTTAAGTCCAGTGAAAAGAAACGATGGAATCACCTCAAATTAACTCAAGGAAAGCGATCCTTTCTGGTAGATCGATGTCGTTAAAGTTCGTTGATGAGAACCCAAGATCTGGAAGACAGTTAGTGCGAAGGAATTCGTTAGTTCGCAATAGTTTAAATGCTTCGAAGTACGCTGCAGCATTAGATGCCTTTAAGAATGTTGATGAAGAGGAGAAAGATTCTTGGGAAGATTATCGCGTACAGTTAAAGAAGCAATGGACAAGTTCATTCCATTATAAATACTATGAGAATTTTATGATCATAATAGGATTGTTATGTGCTGTTGAATATATTCATGAATCTTACTATCTGGATAAGCATAATATTCACTACGGCCAAGAGCCGTACCTCAAGACAATAGAAATGACATTCAGCGGAATTTTCGCGTTCGATTGGGTAATAGAGTTATTATTAGCAGATCGAACGATTCCATATTTATTTAGGTGAGTCAATATCATTACTTTTTTTCTGATTTTATTATCTTTTCGTGTGTAGTTTTCATTCAGTAGTCGATATTCTGATTGTCGTATCGAACTTTTATACCCATGGAAAAGAACAACCACGACTAAATAATACGAATCCTTTTGAAATTGGGTTACTTTATGCTATGTTTGGATTTAAAGCAACTCGAATTCTTCGTTCATTAAAGTTAAGCGTCAAGTTTAATAGAATACCAGATGCTGTGAATCGTTATTTAGCTGAAATTGGATTAAATGCTAGTGTAATGGTTCTATTCTTCGCTTCTGTGATGCAGTTTTTCGAACAATTTTCTCAAAACCTTCCTTTTCATACTTGGTTATATTATATCTTCGTCACCATTGCCTCTGTCGGTAAGTTATTCATGTTCTGAAGAAATTTCTCTTATTGAATTGTTTCTAGGTTATGGTGATTTTACTCCGCAAACTGCTGGAGGACGAGTGGCAGCAATGTGTATGATCGCATTCGCAATCTTCTCTGTCCCTAAAGTTACAAACGAACTAATCGAAAAAATGAACTTACAATCTGTACATATGAGAGCAATTTACACACCAAAGAGCCGAAATTCAAAGCATATTGTGATTTGCGGGGATATCTCCTCCACTTCATTGAATGACTTCTTCAATGAATTATTCCATGAAGACCATGAAAATATTGATTTAAATTCGGTTATGTTATTACCGCATCCGCCAACAGTTGAAATGATCTTTTTGATGCAAAATCCGCGTTTTGTGTTATCGATGTATTATCTTGAAGGTTCGGCTTTGGTCGATAAAGATCTTCGAAGAGCCAAAGCTGAGTCTGCTGAAGCTATCTTTATTATGACGAATAAATTCTCGTTTAATCCTGATGAAGAAGACTCAAAGTCTATTCTATTGAATTTGAGCATAAAGCGTTATTTAGCATCGTATTCGTCGAAGATACTGTATTGCATGCAACTACTGCGACCTGAAAACAGGCGGCATTTAGCAAATGAATCTAATGATTTAGCCGATAATGATATCGTTGTCTGTTTAAACGAGATTAAGATGGGTGTCATGGCGAAAGCTATCATGTACCCTGGCGCGAATACCTTATTAATGAACTTAGTCTCATCTTTCTCGGATGACTCTTTAATGATTGAAGAAATTCCAACGGAAGGTCTCACACAAGAAGATGTTGATGCTATCTTCGCTTCGCTTGCATGGGTTCAGTAAGTTTATTCCATCATAGTAAATCTGACTTTTAAACATATCTTTTGTATTTAGGGAGTATGAGAAAGGCTGTGGTTGGGAAATCTACACAACCCCTCTATCGACTGCTTTCGAAGGGGCAAAGTTCTCTGAACTTTCCTGGGCATTGTACGATAAAATCGGGGTTGTTCTATTCGCATTACAAATCACTGACAAAGTTCGAGGAGGCTCACGACTGCTTTTAAATCCAGCTCACTTTACCATACCCAACCAAACTGATTATTCAATAGATGCGTTTGTCATAGCAAGGAACAAGGCCTCATCTGATCTTTCTTTCAAGGGTAATCCTGATATGGCGAATAACAATGCTCTACAAATCGTAAATCGCAACCTTGAGAATTTTACAAATATGATCAAATCCACGGTAACAGTTAGCGAAGGAACAGAATCTCGAAGAAGGACTGTAGGCCCCCCTAATTCCCCGAAAGGTGTAGGTGTAGATCGTTTAGATACTCTCGACGAGACCGGCGGTGATGGAAAAAATGGTGGTACTAAAGGGAAAACAAGCAAGTGGAAGCATTTGAGACGCTCTGCATTAATGGAGAAAAAGATTAAATCTTCGAATCATCAAGAAGTAATGCACCGTCTTGAGGATGAGCATTTCAATAAATTCTATTATGTTCGATCTGTGCCCGCTGATATTCAGCAAGTAACAATCAAATCTAATGTTGTGGATGAAGTTCCATATATTAACAACCATTTGATCATTATTGGAAAAGGATTAAAGAATTTGTACGATTTAATTCGTCCTTTACGAGCAAAGCATCTCGGGCCTTTACGATACATTGTAATTCTTTATCCTTATGATATACCACCTGATGTTTGGTTAAGAATAAGTATGTTTGATGCGGTTTTAATTGTTCGTGGCTCCCCGCTGGAAGATACTAATTTGCGTCGCGCGGGAATTTTTCGTGCTGCGCAAGTTGTGGTGCTTGCCGATGGATCAGCTGAACATCGTTCGCCTTCTTCTGGTATGGATGCATTAATAGATTCTGATGCTATCTTTGCTTATCAACATGTAAAAAGAATGAATCCACAAACGCATGTGGTATTAGAGATTGTGAATCAATCCAATATTGGTTATCTAGAGGATGAGAATAACCAGTCTTTAGTAAATGATCCTCGTTTCTCGCCACAATTCGCCTCTGGAAGCTTGTTCACAACTGATTTATTAGATTCCATTGTTTGCCAAGCTTATTATAATCCTGATATTATTAAGGTTATTAATAAATTAATTAGTGGAATTGACCAGTTAGATCGTGGAGAATTACTTAAACGCGCTTCTGCGGAAGTTGATGGCAACGACCCTGATTCTTCCGATGGATCTGAACGCGATAATCCAGCCGAATTTAATTCTTTCAGGCGTCAAAGAGGTTACTCGAAACTATTAAAAGTTGAAAGCTCTTGTCTGTACCAAATGAGTATACCCGAAAATTTAGAAACAAAGACCTATGGCGCTCTTTATCATCACTTGTCTCAACAAGGCATAATTCCATTAGGATTGCTGCGCGGGGTATTGCCTAATATCAATATTGGCCGAAAGAATAATAAGTTACCTTATGTTTATACTAATCCCAGTAAAGATACAGAACTCTATACTTGCGATCGAGTTTTTGTATTATCATTAAAACCGGAAAAAATTAATACGAAATTAGATGTGAAAGAATGGTTGTTAGATTTACAAATGCAGAAAAATAAAGACAAAGATAAGGATAAATCTACTAGTAAAGAAAAAGATGGGAAAGGTATTGAAAATTATGAAAAACATCATAAAAAGCTTGAAGAAAAAATTAATAAATTTACAAATGAAACAACAAAGAAACTTGGAAAAATTACGGACATCATCTCAAAGATTACAGATCTAAAAGTACGACAGCAACAACAATATCAAGAAATAATTGAGCAGCAACAACAGTTTCTTCAGCAGCAACAGCAAGGCTACTACATGAATGATGGGTTTCAATCTTATGGATCGCCCGAGGCGACAAGCCGAATGAGTGGAGATGATCGCAAAGAGTTGCAACAAGAACTTGCCCGAAGCAACTCTTCTGACGTTCCTCGCACAATATCGAATCACTTAATGAATAACAACACAAACAATGATAGCCCTCTCATTAGTACAAGAAAGAATAGCCTCGGTGAATTGAGCTCTCCTATTGGGATTTTGAAGAAAGCTGATAGCACTGGTAACGCTGCTGGCGGGAAAAAACGGCCATCTTTCTCCGAACCGATTATACAAGAAACCTATGTCCAGCCGACAAGTAGTTTATTTCAGCCCGAAATAAACTCTTATTCTCCAGAAACTATGCAAAATAGAGTTCATATCCAATCCAATCCCACCTCCATCCCCAATAGTAATGAAAGTAGTGATGAAGCAGAAAACAATGAACATGTTCAAGATGAATATGAAATGAAAACTACTACCACCGTAGCCTCGACGGACTTTGAAGGGGAATTGGATGAAAAGTCTCATCTTCCAATGCGAACCAAAGCCTCCCCTCGAAATCTCACGCATAAGTCACCTCTCACAGTTGTCAGAAAGAGATCAGTGTCAGAGTCGAAAGTGGTTGTAAATGAGAACAGGCATCGACCTCAAACAGCTGCAGGTCGCTTGTTAGACCAAAAGGTTACTGGTCCTAAGATCACTGCAATTTCACGTCCACAAACAGCAGAAAGAATCCGCCAGCATCGCGCTCAAGCCGATGAAGAATTTAAATTGGAGAGAGCAAAGCGAGTTGGTTCACCAACACTTCGGATGAACTCATCGAATGGTTTGATGCAATCATCCCTAAATCATGAAGAGAGTGACGAAGACGCTCATGTGGAGCCGCGTACTTTTGCTGCTTGGATGTCAAAGTCTTCAGAATTTATTTGATTTCTCTGACTAATCAAATCCTTGAAGGAGCAGAACAAACAACAGAGAAAATCCCGTTGCATTTGTCTGAAAAATTTACAAGCGGAACATCTAGTAGAGATAGAGCTGAGGTATTAATTTCTCATACAGTGAATGAAGTTTGATTTTGTTTTGAGTATCGGAGAAGAGTTTTGGTTTCCTTAATATATTTCCTTTGTCTCTTAGAACTCATGTTTCTGTTTTGTATTGTATGTACATTCTCTTCTCTTCTATAGGATAATATTTAGCACGTGAGCTTACTTTAGGTAGATAACGTTTTTTCAATGATTATTTCAAAGTAATTCGTGTGTTAATGCCGCCCTCTCATTGTTGTTGCCTCCAATCGTGAATTCACTCGTAAATTTACGAATTACTCGAAGAAAATAATCGCCAAAAGAAAGAAATGGTTGTTTATGTTCAGATCACAGAGAGTAATGTCGAGATCTTTGATTTGATAGAGAATCTATCGATTCTTTCTATCAAAGAACAAATTTCTAAAGTCTTTGGTCTGAAAGAAAAATCATTTCTTCTTTGCAGCCACGGCGAAACTCTTTCTGATGATTGCTTGGTAAACCATAATCAATACCTAAATCTGCATCTAGTAGACGGATTATTGGGAGGAAAAGGAGGTAAAACTCTTGCGTAGGCCACTTCTAAATGATTTCACTTTTCTTCAGGCTTTGGGGCGCAGTTAAGAAGCTTAGCGAAGCAAAAAGGTGGTAAGAAGACAACAAACTTTGGTGCCTGTCGAGACTTGTCTGGGAGGAGATTACGACATATCAACGATGAATTAATTTTGAAAAAATGGCAAGATGCGAAGGAGAAAGGAATCGAGTTTGATGCTGATCAGGAAACCTCTACAGGCATCGATCTCTGGTTTCTTTCGGCGCCAAAATGGGCAGATGGAATTAAAGTTGATCACCGAAAAAGGTTTATGAAATCACGTGGTAAGACTTCTCTTTGCATCGACTGGCTGCGAGCGAGAGAAAGTGGCTCGCCACCAAAGAATGCCACAAAGGACTGGGGATGTCCGCGAGGTGCATACTGTGAATTCGCACATGGTGAGGACGAATTACGAGGAATTGAAAAAGACAAGTTAGAGGAAGAGAAACAGCAAAGATATGAGGAAGAAAAGAGAAAGAAAAGGGATGAATACATGAAACCTTTGCAATATATGAGGAGCGATGAGGAAATCAATTCATTGGTTTTAGAAGGATTACAAGCTGCGAAAAAATCCAAAGTATCTAATGGAAAATCTATTATTACAGCTACTACTGTGCCTTACTCTTCTTCTTCCTCCTCGTCTAAAATTGTTGAAGACAAAAGTGAATCGGCATCAAAACAAGACTCGAAATCTCGACCGACGGAAGCTGAAAGTCCGCTACAACTGTTATCAGGAAATGTTATTGCAGAGAATTTACAAATGACTCCTCAAATTATTGGTAATTCTACTTTTGCCACTCTCACTGTACCTGGGAGTAAGAGTAATGCCGTCGGTCACTGGTACTATGAGGTTGAGTTACTCTCCGATGGTTTGATGCAAATTGGGTGGATTAATGAGGAATTTAGATCAAACTCTGAAGATGGACTTGGAGTAGGAGATGATGAACATTCTTGGGCTTTCGACGGGTTCAGAAAGAAAGTTTTTCATGGCGGCAAGGAGACGGCTATTACTTATAAACAACCAGCTTTAGAACCTGAAGTGAAGGATGCACAGAATGATGAAAGAAAAGAGGGAGAAGAAAGCGATGAAGATGATGATGATGAAGAAGAGGAAGAAGAGAGCTGGAAAGAGGATGATGTTGTTGGTTGCTTGTTATCAATTGAGTCGATAGAGGGTGATGACAGTCGAAAGAAAGTTGAAATTGGCTATTATTTGAATGGAGTGAAAGTGAATCCTGGCTTTCAATTCACAGTTTCCAATGAAAGCGCTGTATTCTTTCCTGCCTTATCTATAGAAGAACAAGAATCAATTCGCTTAAATCTTGGGAAAGATATTTATAAATTTCCTCCTTCATTGATCTCGATCTCAAATTGCCTCTAAAGTACGAAGCCAAGGAAAAAATATACTTAATAAATTAAAATAAAGATGCTACTTATAAGGAAAACTTGTATCTTGAATTAGTTAGTGGAAGTGAGAAACCATACAAAGCCAATTAGAGCGGAAAGGAATAAGCATAGTCCCGAGTGGTCGACGATTCGATACGAGGAATTTGCTCGAAAGTATGGACTGGAGTAATAAGGCACCGCGCAACCAAGATTTGCTGCCAAAACCTTTCCTTCTAAGGTAGGATCTAAGAAATAAAAGTAAGCACAAATCAGAGTGAAACAAGATGTTCGTCAAATTACCTGGAGTACACTCATCCTTCGTCGGGGGACAAGCAATATTCTCACAGCTTTGAATGAAATAGTCTGGATCATTTGCACATACATCAGCAATCTAAATATAGTGATTATTGGAGAGATCAGAGCATTACAGAGAGATTTATACCTGTACACAGAAGCTGTGACAAGGAGGGCGTGCTGCGACTGACAGCTCACCGTTCGCCAAGACAGCCTCTTGATACACACAGTAATTCGTATACATATCGTTATTTGTGCCCCAAAATAAACAGAGATATTGCATTACCATCACTGCAGAAAAAATAAGACGATAAAAGAAGGGGAGTATCCAGAGACTTACATCTGCACTGGGAGGTATCTCTGAAAGTTCGACCTTCTCCAAAGATAGTTGCTGCCATCCTTCCTCCTAATTCATTTAAGACAGTGCATGTCTCTCTCAAAGCTGTATTCTTCGGGTAGTAAACTTCCTGAACCATATAGCCATTTAGCGCCGGACAATTTGACAAAGCTAAACAGGTTGTGCAAGGAACAGAACTTGTATAAGCTTTCTTAGTAATTCCTAGTTTCCTTCGAAACTGGCCCCAATGTTGAGCAAGGGAAAATGAAGGTTTACTCAATGTTTGATTTGGAAATAATAAATTTTGTAATTCATCAATATTTTCATTATAGACTTGATATTCTTCATCAGTCATCAAATGAGAAACATCTTCAGATCTATATAATGAAATAAACAAAACACACAATAGAAGTAGAAGTAGAAAGCCCTTAGAGAACTCGATCATTATTGTTGTAATGTTCTTTGAGTTATTTTTGATTCTTTTATGCGCAAAACCGACAACCCTCTTATATCGAGCGAATGACTTTTCGGCCAATCGGTAAGCAATCGGTAAGCGATCGGTAAGAGTCGACTCTTCTGGCGACTCTTCTTTCAATCATTGTTTGCTTGGATGATAGAAGGAAGATTTCTCATTTTTGCTCTGATCATTCCGACGATCAGTCATGCTCTTGTCTCTAATCATTCCTTTATATTTGTAACTGGCTGGCCACAAAGTGGAACGAGCTTTATCCATCAATTATTAAGTCAAAATCAACAGTCAATCTCTTCCATGATCAAACTATGCGAAAAGATTCTTGGTTCTCGACGATGTCAATCTTGGAATCACGAAGGACAATGGATGATAGATGGAAAACTGAGAGATGTGATTGATGCTGGCAATATTTGTCCTGTCGAGTCAATAAGCGATGAAAGCAAGAAACAAGCGATTCTCACTCAATTATCACGATTCTGGTTACTTGATAAACCCTATTTAATCGAGAAATCTCCTCAAAATTTTGTGAAAATACCAATGCTTCGAGACTTATTCGCAGGATCGAAGTCCATTAAAGTGATCGTTGTGTTAAAAGTAAGTGAATTCTTTGAGACTTTACCCACTCCCACTGACTTACTGTACCTTAGCATCCTGTGACATTAAATATAGCAACCCTCAAAGAAACTTCATGGAGGTATCGAAAGATCACTGATGATTTTCCTTTGCTTCCGGGGCAAGTGCGTCAGACAGCGCAACCAGATTATCGAGAACTCACCAGCATTGAGATTCACAACAACTTCCAACACTTCATCGAACTCATGACCCACAAAGTCAACACTTCTCAAGTCCAAGAGTAAGGATGATTGTCTCTATATCTCATATCTCTCCTTTTACTTTGTTTTCTTCTTTTAGTTGTTCGCTGGGATGGCTGCCTGCAATGACGTACCTACATCACTTTCTCCAACATAATCGAGACTTCTCTGATAAGAATATACGAATAAGTAAGTTTCTGTTGCTCATAAGATGATGTGAACAGCATGATAATGTTGTTTGTTCGATGGTAGTACGATTTGAGCGATTGGTGAAACCTGTGTCAGTGTGTTTGGATTTATTTCACTTCATCTTTGAAGAAGAATTCTCAGTCCACAAGAATCATGTTACTAAAGTAAGCATCGTAATCTCATGAATCGATCATTCATTTACCTATTCATTAGATTTGTCAGCGTTATTTATCGAATGCCGTCAGTGGTAGTAGTGGTCCTCAGCCAGACGGATTGAACCGAGGCAAGGGCAACCAGAAGCAGATGATCAATCAAAAAACGACTACCAGAGGCAAACCAGCGAAGCATAGCCGTCGACAATTACAGTACTATAACGCCAGTGGAGTCTTTAATACCTCTGGCGCAGATCGAAGACAGTTGAGATTTCGACCGACACGAGAGAGTGCGAGCTTCACCTTTAGAGCAGAACTCGTGAAGGAGAATGGAGTTAAAAGAATACAAGAGTTTGCTTCTGTTTTCCAGCAATATTATCTTGCGAAGAATGTGCATCAGCAGCTCGTACAAATCAATCAACAACTATCAAACTTCGGCTATCAACTCACTAGCTTCTATCCAAACACGCAGAAGAACCTATTCGAACCATGGGAACTCAAACCATACCGAGAGAAAGCTGAAAAACAGAAAGACAAAAGATAAAAAAGAATAAAAAAACATTATTAGATTTAAACGAAAAGGAAATAAATAATTCAAAAACTAATAATACAATCAAACCACACTTTACTATCACCATCAAACATTATTCATTTCCTATTTTCTTGATTTTCCAAACAATTTGTATGATTATTTGGAATGGCCATCTTTTCTCATTATTCCCTTCACTTTGACCTTATGTTTCAATCTCTAATAATTAATAATGATAATTTTTGAGGGCAATCAAGCTTCACATCTCATTCAAACTAATTAGAGTGATCTGGAATAACTCACTGTCGTGTGTCATCTTTCCTTTCCTCACTGATCTTAAGAGTATAATCGTAGGCTACTTATTCGTACCAGAAGGCCCATTCTGGGAAATCTTTGATCTCCTTAATCTGTTGAGGATTAAAGTATAATTCATCATCTCGACCATATCTCCCTGTCTGCGTCAGCTTTTCCCTCTGTTCTAACCGCTTCACGAAAGCGTAGACCCAACCATTCCAGCGGCCATGAAGTGCATTCCTCAGATTCACTTTGAGCTGGTAGAACTTCTTAATTATCGAGAAGTTCTGATGCTTCGAGGCGAGCATAAAAGGAGTTTCATGCTTTCGATTGTAACTCTCATAACGAATGAAAATCCTCTTGATCATATGAGAATCTCTCTCTGCGGTTGATAGCTGCATCAAGTCGGAATCGATGTTAGCTACATTAGCTGAAGAGTTGCCACTGGTTACAGAGTCCACGGAAGCATTGATCGTATGGATAGTGGAGAGAAGGGCATCCATAATCTCAGCATTTCCATGTATAGCTATGAAATGTAAGAGAGGATATAACTGATACCTGTCCACTGGTGACATGTAATTATAATAAACACTAAATTTCTTCAAGAAATAAGTAAAAACCTTGACTTGCTGAAATCGAACAATCCAAGCAATTAACGTCATCGAGTTATAATAAAGATCATGCAACTTCCTTATATGGTCAATGGAGATCGTCACTTGTGTTAGATTGGCAGTTGAGGCATTATTCATTAGATTCTGAGTAGTTGCACCAGTATTGCTTCCAGTGCGATGAATATGCTTATCTAATGATTGTTGACGATGAGACTTATTTCGATTTGTTGCAGCAGCGGATGGGGTCGGTGCAGAAAAAGAGTGTTGCAAAACATTGGATGAAGTATCGATGCTAATACTATTGTGATTGTTGTTTTGAACAGTTGAAACGATGGCAGGATTCGCCAAGCTTTCATCAGAAGAGTAAGCATGGTTAAGCGCCTCAACGGAAAGATTTGCATGGACCGAGGAGATGAGATGATCATTGCAAATAACATCAAAAATACCGCATCGAAGGAGATAGATGAGTGTCTTTGAATTGCCATCATCGACTCGAATTGATGCTAATACTATTATGAAAGGGGAGAGGTTAGAAATACACAAAAGAAATCACTGAAATAGACTTACATAATCTCCAAGCATCAAGAGGAGAGATTAAATTAGGGAGGATAGTTTTTAATAAGGTATAAGAATATTCATAAAGAATAATATCTCCTGGTTCGAGTTGTTCGTAGAACTTCTCATAATTCGCATTTCCATCGCTGCTATGAGTTGAAGGACGTGATGCTAAAGTTTCTTTCAACCTCTCAGGTGTGACATTATTCTGGTGATCTTCTACAGTCTTTAGTTTTGTATACAAATGACAACCATTTCTCAGGAAGAGTGTAATGAGTTGAATTTCATTTTGAATTCGATTCATTTCTTCGTCTCTCTCTTTGCGGGAGATTGATGTAGCAACTTGCAATGTGTATTCAGAGCCATAGACGCGACGATTAGCAAGGACAGCCACTGGATGAGGATGAAAGATATACCAAAAGCAACTATTCCCTTGATTATCTTCATGGCGAATATTACTGCCCATGCGGAGGTAGTTGTGGAGAATCTTCTCTTGGTAATAAAAGCATGCAATCATGAAAGGAGTCATTCCTTCATTATTGGCTGCCATCATACAAGTATGAGTAACAGCAGGATCAACCAATAAATCAATATTTAACTCTAATCCATGTCTTGCAGCGATGTGGAAGCAATTTTCCATCGTGTCGAGCGTCTGTTTCGTGAGTAGAGAGGCGGAGATCTTGCATTTGCTCTTGAACTGATGAGATAAAAGTAGGGGAAGGATGCTTTCCTTCTTTTTGTACATGGAAATTGAAGAAGAAGTTGTTAGAGGATATTTGGGATGAGGTCTCACTGCATAGTGGAAGGCCGTCTCTTGATTAGAGTCGACTAGAGAGAAGTCCGCACTCTTGCTTAACAGCAGCTCGATCGTATCGACGTCGCCTACAGCACATGCGATCATTGGAAGAGAGCGATTCGAGTTTTCTTCAGCCCAGTTGACGTCGAAGCCATAGCTGCTGATTAACTTATGGAGGCAGTAGATATTGTTCTTCTCAATAAGATCTCCAGCCTTAATGATATCAGCATTCGACCACGCCACTTCCTCAACTGAAGATGAACCACTTGCTTTCTTAAAGCCACCCCCTTTAGATGAAGTCCCAATTCCAGCTTCGGAAGCTGAAGTGGGGTCTGCACCTTGACTCGCGAGCAGCTGTTCAATCAAGTGAACAATATCAGTTTTACCTGCCAGCACGGATAAAAGCAAGCAATCTTTGCCATCAATATCTAACGAAGTTAGATTCTCCATTCTCGTTTCAGGCGACATATAAGATTGGTAATTTGGATCAAGACCTAAAATCCATTTCACAATTGTAACGGATGAGGTCACAGAACAGTGTAATGGTAGTTGATTCAACTCATTCTTAATTTCAACGATCTTTGCTTTTTGCTTCAAATGCAGATATTTGAACATTTCATTATTCCCTAGTTCACATGCTGTATGAACAGCAGTGTTACCTTGAACCAGAGCTGAGGCAGAATTGATGTCAAGGTTGAGCAGTAAGAGGTGTTGCATCATGCTAAGATCAATAGGATTAGACGCACAGGCAAAGACAGTGGCCTGAATAAATAAAAATCCTATATCATCTGATGAAAGCTCTAGTTGAAGACTTTTGTCAACAGCAACGTCATTCTCTAAATAATTGGGATGATTGGGATGAAACGACAGGAGATATTGCAACGCGAGTATGTGATGATGCTTTGCCGCCAGCATGACAGCTGTCATACCTTCCTGATTACGGTGGTTGAGATCAAATGACCAACTTACTAAACATTTCCTTAATAAATCCATATTTCCAATCCTCGCAGAGATTGTGAAGATAGTATCTTGGGAGAGATCATCAGTCTCGGCCGACGTGTGCTCCTCTCCTCCTACTAATCCTAAATAAATATCTTCAACATTTACAGTATTTCCTTTGCGAGCTTGAATAAAGAGATCAGCACTATCTAACAGTAATTGATTTTCCTCTGCTTCTTTTATCTGTCGTTGGTGATCGTTTTCTTGCTGTTCCTTTGTCGCTTTCTCTACGCGTATTTTCTCAAGAGATATACGTTTCCTTTGGACAGTAATCTTCCCTAGGAACTTGCGAATCAAAGATTGAATCTTGATCGTTGCTCGAGTTACAATCATCCACACTTTACGAAATCGAAGGCGATTGACTCTTCGTTTATCCAAAAACGATCGTACAATCTTCTGGAATAATGTTGCTGCACGATTAGCGCGCTTCAAGTATAGCATTTGCTTTATATGTCTACCCATACGTCGTGAATATTTAGCACGATACCATGATTGTATCATTCTCGCCGCCAATACATGTAACTTAAAACGACGATTAATAACACGTCGTTTCGCAAATAAACGACGAATCATTGCTTGAATCTTGATTACTGAAGCTAATTTCCTTGTAGTTCTTCTTTTTTCAACTAAGGAACGTACTTTCGCCCGAGCAATAACACCACGTAATAATGATTGAATAATAATACTGGAACGTGTTCGTATCGCTAAAAGTTTTTGAAATTTTCTTCTTCGATAACATTGTCGTGATAAATATCGCTTAAAGGAGGATTGAATTAATTTTGCAGCATATTGTCTTAATTGTTGTCGCTTCAATCGATATTCAAAAATCGTATTTGATGTATAAGATTCACTGCTAAGATACGATCGAATATTCGATCGAATCATTTTATGAATTTCACAATAATGATGTATTTCATCGAAATTATTACGAATATAATAACCACGATAGACTGATTGAATTTTTAATACTGATTTTTCTTCAATTTTTGACCTAATAAAACGTGTCAAACTTAATTTATTCATAAACTCTTTCTTTTCTTCCTGTAACATTTTATTTAACTTTTTCTTTTTCTTCTCCACATCAATAGATAATCCAAACTCATAAGGCGTACTTCCTAGAATATCTTTTACTGTCTTTTTCACATTTGGTGGTTTTAGTCTACAGAAGAGGAAGTGCGTTTAGAGAAGAGAGATGATAAATGAATGTATCTTACCTCTTCGGTTCATGGCTTTCAATATTGATATCCTTCATGTAACCATCACGAATAGGTATTGCTGTAGTAATGATCGATATAACATCACAATTCGTAGTACGATAGGTCCAAACAAATGCTTCAGAAGTTAGGGAAGTGGCTGATTTCACATTAACGATAGAGTTCTGAAGATCAATGGCTTTCTGCCGAAAATAATCATCACGATTCAAAATAATTGCTTCATCAGCCCCTGGTAAAAGGAAAGAGCGATCCTCGTCAAAGCTTCCAATGCGTGAATAAGTATGATGTGACATGTTGCAATCTCAAATCATGAGCAAGTTTCTCCACAAAACACAAAAGTAAATTCAAACTGAAGAAACTAGATTCAACGTCTTCCCTCAGTAGGAAAAATCTTCTTCCCTGTGACTATGAAGATGGAAAAGGTTCAAACTCAGAGGACTTTGTTTGAGTGTTTTTGACGGTTTCGTTTCTCTTCTATCGAGAGAGTGCAAATTTAAATAATTTATTAATAATTAATTATAACTTCTAATAATGAGTGAAGATTCTGTCCTTGTTGTCGATGTTGGATCATCATCAGTAAAGGCTGGATATTGTGGAGAGGATATTCCATCTTTTGTCTTTCCTTCAACTGTCTCAATCCCAACATCTAGGAACGTTGAGGTAAGCACAATCTTGATTTGAGAGGAAATATTGATTATAAGTTTTATTTCTTCTCTGATAGTCGATAGAAGGATGGAGTGCAGATAGTGCAGGTGTTCCAATTCAATATGCAAACATAATTTCATCGCATCCAGTGCATCGGGGAGTTGTAAAGGATTGGGATTTGATGGAGAAACTTTGGCATAATCTTGTTGAAAACACAAATTTATCTAATTTAGATTCAACATCAGTTTTGATTATTGAGTCTGTGAAATCAAGTGTTTCAGATCGATCGCATTGGGCAGAATTACTATTCAATACCTTCCACTGCCCTTCAATCTGTTTTGGTAACAGTGCGTCATTATCTGTCTTTGCATCTGGCCGAACCACTGGTGTTGCAGTAGAATGTGGATCAGGTCTCACATCTACTGTTCCAGTATTTGAGGGGCTAGTTCTTAAACATGCAACCATTACCATGGATTACGCTGGACAAGATATTTCAATCAATCTTCGTCGGCTATTCGGAGAAAAGAATATTCCTATCGATCTAAATGCTGCAAAAGTTATCAAAGAAAAGCTAGCTCATACACAAGGATTCCGCAATAAAGATATGGAGCATACTCAAAAGGATGTTGTGACTTTCAGTTTACCTGATGGTAATGATGTCACAGTAGAGACCAAAGTGTTGAGAGAATGTACAGATCCTTTATTTACGAACAATAAAATTAGCACAGGAGGATTAGTTCCGCAACTACATGAATCAATTGTTCTTTGTGATGATGCGTTAAAGAGAGAACTATCGCAGAATATCATCACTTCAGGAGGAACTTCTATGATTCCAGGTAAAACAAATACTATATCTCATGATTCTTATTATTTTCACTAACCAACTTACGAAGGATTTGGTGATCGTTTACAGTTTGATATTATTCAAAAGTTTCAAAGCGAATTCGATCCTAAAATAAATGCGTTACATCAATTGGTGCGAGTTGTTCCTACTACAACATATCGGTAAGCTATTTTCAATTTGCTTTGCTGTTTCTTCACAGTGTACTTCTTCAACAGAGAACCTGGATTTACACAACAAAGGAAGTTTGCTCCATGGATCGGTGGCAGTTTGCTCGGGTCTTTTGATACATACCACAAATCTTTAAAAATCACGAAGCAAGAGTGGGAGGAGAACGCTGATGTTGTTCTCAATATTAAATGTGTGTAAATTACGGGAAACCAATCCACCTTTATTTCCCTTGGTTTCATTTTCAAAGCCCTAACTAGAACACAAAGAAGAAGAAAAATAATTAAATAGTTAAGTGAAAGGAAAGAGAGGTGAAATAAACAAGAGTTAATAATTGAGAAAGAAAAGAAGATGAGCCAAGACAAGTTCATACAGTATACATTCTCATCATGATCTTTCTTTAATTGAGTATTCATAATTGTTTTTGTAGCATTGCGCACAATTGACTTGGTTTAATAGATAGTCTAACCAGACAGAGAAGACAACGCTTTTGATAATATTTGTACATAAAAAAATAAAAGCGAAACTATTAAACAATTGCTACGCTGGTCACTCTATCATTTTGCAAAAATAGAACTATTCTTGCAAGATGGCATGAGTGAAATTATGTACAAGAGACAATAAAATTGCGAGAAAAAAGATTGGGCAAAGAACTTCACCTGCAACATTGCGGGCTTACGTCGGAGATTGGGACTCTTGCAAACTATTTACTTGATTATTCGAATCTTCGTTTAGACATGTATTGTCACCGTCTGGTTTTCGAGTTCGGGGTGGTTTCGGTGGCGGTGCAGGAGATGACGACCTCCCATTCGATGGAACTGGCACAGAAGAAGGCGGTGGGGAAGATGGGAAACTCGCTCTAACGTCATGGTGGTTCAGCCGCTCTGCTGGCGATGATACCGGTCGGTCTACTGAAGCCCTAGATCTGGGAGGTCGTTCAGGAGGAGCTGGTAACACGCGATCCTTTAAATTCACAGAGTTCGTTCGAGGAGATTTGTCTCCAGAAGGAAGACTGTCCAAATGATCATCTTCATCATCTGCACTAACTGGTTCTTTGAAACGAATAGATGTGACACGACTTTCAGGAGATTCAGGAGTTGGCTTCGGTTTTGAGACCTTTACTACCTCAGATTCAACGACATGGTTATTGACGTTTCCTTGAGCCACGCCGTATCCACCGTATTTTCCACCAGCTACTTCACTCCTCTCTACAATTGGATTGACAATGGTCTTTTTTTCCACTTTAACAGGAATTGACTCTATTCTATCGAATTTCAGTTCTGCGGCGATACTACTGAAATCTAAAGCTGCTAGAGACGTGACAGTTTGAGGTACGAGTGGTAGTAGCCGTGATGTAGAATTATGGATTGTGGCTGAAAAGGTGTGACAGCAAGCAAGAAATGACGCAAATTCAGGTCCTAAAGTTTGGGATCTTGCTTGTTCGAATTCATGGAAAGTGTGAAAGATATTCGTTTGCAATTCATGCAAACGCTTCGCTGATTCGTCTAATTTGGCTGCTCGCTTTTGAACATTGGGATGAGAACTATCACGACCCGCTGCATGTTCCTTTTGAATTTTTATTCGACAAGAGTCGAAGTCTAATAATTGGATTTTCCTTTGCTGCATCTGTTCATTTAAATCTGGAACTAACGATAGAATATTCACAACTGGCGTCAAACAACGATTTGTGAATGTTTCGTGAACTAAAGGTTGGAGGTGCCTCTGTATGGTACTAAATACTTTGTTGAATTCGTTGGAGACTTGCGAGTAAGGCGAAGGTGTTGTAGTTTCAGTCACAGGGTAGGGTGAATGATTGTGGAAAGTACTAAATGCTTCAGAGAGGATATGAGTGCTGAGACAGAAAGCATCAAATGATTCGACCCATAATTCCATTAACTGTTCAATTTTTTGTAACTCGTTGACGTTATTCAAAAAGTTTCTGGAAATCATACAAAATTAAAGACGCTTCGCTTAAAAAGGACTCATATTTACCTGTACTTCATGTCAAACTCTTGATCGTCTGACGATGATTGTCCACCCATAGCCTGCATGAAACCTAGTAGAGTCGAGTAAGCTAATTCAAGGTAGTCAAATCGGGGATGACCTTCTTTCGCCCTCCTTCGAGCGCTGCTGAGCCAATTCTGACTTTGTCGAAAAGTCATCGTTTCAATTAATAAGTCTTGAGAAATCAGTAAAGCAAAGCCCACTTTCTTGGCGTTACCTAACAAAGGAGACAAAAAACAGTTAATTGAAAAGATTTACAACATTTCGGATTTTCGAATTTTCGCCTACAAGGGAGCCAACAAATAAAATTTCGCTTCCTGCGAATCAGTATCTTGCAGGGAACTTGATTGCTCGCGTTGTTTACCGAAGTTAAAAAAGAAAATCGTAAAGAAATGTTTAGAAAATGATGAACTTAGACCAACATAAAAAATACGCAACTAATTCACCATTATAAAAAATAAACCTAGCAACTAAGTATCATCTTCCATCAATCACGCGCGAGACGCCTCAACATCGACAGAAACAAAACGATGCTGTTCATCTAACGATATTGTTAGGAATACTTGTAAACAGTAGTCAACTTGTTGCTCCAAAAGTCGAAGAAGCATATTATCATTCTGCTGTGAAGCGTCAAAGCAGTACAAAGACTTGGAATCTACTAATGCAACTTCCTCGTTGACAGGAAGGCTAGCGGTACCTTCTATCCTCGGAACTAAGCCATAAACCAAGGTGCCCTTGATCAGAGAACTTATTAAAACACGACTCCCGACAGTATCCAACCGTTGGCAAACTTTAACCTCAGAAAAATTAAAGTTGATATCGGGAATTGCGAAGTAATGTCTTCCTAATGCTTCCACGGCCGCTTCAATCCCTTGAAACTTAGTAGTATTATGCAACTGAGCGAATAAATCTGATGGAAACTCTTTGATGTACTGAATTACATGAGGAACAGCAAAATCTTGCAGAAACCGTCTCAATAAATTGACATCATAACTATTGAGAACATTATTCAACATTTCTCCATATTTCCTCCGAATATCACGACGAAAAATCCTTATGGCAGGAATAAAGCTTGGGTTGTTTGTGGTCCGGTTGCGACGCTTTCTCTTTTTCGCGTGAACAAGACTCGTCGAATCTTTAGAAGGAGTTGATGAAGATGAAGCACTAGTCCGAGAAGATGCTGAACTTGTCTCACTAAGTTCTTCCCCTTGGAGAATTTCATCAAATATTCTATCTAAATTAACTTCCAATGTGCTGGCCAAGTTCGGGACCACTTCCTGAATAGTGAGGTTTTGAAACATATCAGAAAAGAGCGCTCCAGCAAGCAAGAACCAACCAAGGACATCAATTACGAATCCCTTACCAAATCGACCTTTAGGAGTGAATCCAACATCATCAAGCAGCAGACAAGTTTGTTTCAACTTCCTCCCTCCATCAAAACGCTACAGGCAGTCTAATGTAAAATAAAAAATAAAAACTCTCAGTAAGATTGTCTTTATTTGGCATTGCAGAACAGTCTAACTGACAAAGATATTCGTCTCGCTGTTTCTTACTAAATGATATGGGTTAGTCATCCGACAGAGGCCTGGGAGCCTGTAACTGTTGTTTCAAATGATACAACTAGTATCAATGTTCGCAGTCGTGGTGGGGGGAACGAATATAAAATTCCTGGAAATATTGCTCTGTTTGATACCGTTACACCACAAGCTTTAGAAGAAGATTGTGAGAACTTGATTAATTTAGAGTCGTATAATGAAGGAATTATTTTACATCATATTAAAAAGAGATTTAACTCTGATAAAATTTATACTTTAGTCGGGAATATTCTTGTTGCGTTGAATCCATATAAAGCATTGAATATATATGAATTATCTTACATCGATAAAATGTTTCAAACAGTGAAAAATCAAGATGAGTTAATCCCCCATGTTTATACTACTGCAGCCTTAGCAGTCCATCATATGAAGGAAGATCGAAAAGATCAATCGGTTTTGATTTCAGGTAACTTACAATATTCAACAATATATTATCTTAACTTTTGTTTCCTCATAGGTGAATCGGGAGCTGGTAAAACTGAAGCGACGAAAAAGATTCTGCAGTTTATTTCTACCGTCAGTGGGTCTACTGCAAGCCGTGTGGGAAGGAGTATTGAGACACAAATCCTTGATTCGAATCCTATCTTAGAAAGCTTCGGTAACGCCAAGACTATTCGTAACAATAACTCGTCAAGATTTGGAAAATATATGGAAGTTAACTTTGATAAAAAGAATACGATTAAAGGTTGCAATGTCACTGCATATTTATTAGAGAAATCACGTGTGGTTAAGCAAGGTCCAAACGAGCGAAATTATCATGTGTTTTACATGTTTCTAGCTGGTGCTTCTAAAGATATGAAGAGAGAATTCGGATTAAAGCCACCGGATCAGTTTTATTATCTGAATCAATCAAGTTGTATGGAGATCGATCGTCGATCAGACTATGAGGAATTTGAAGAAATGATGTTTGCTTTTGATAGTTTAAAAGTTGATGTTACAACGCAAAACAAGATCTTTCAGCTCTTAGCAGCTGTTTTACATTTAGGAAACATTAGTTTCTCTGATTCTAAGGATCAGGAGGGCGGAAGTCGTGTAACTGTACCTGCTGATAGTCGTCGCATTGCTAACCTTTTGAGCGTTGCGGAAGATGGCTTGGAAAGAGCATTATGCAATAAAGATACTATCATTAATGGTGAAGCATTATTAATTCCTCTATCACCCGAGAAGGCGATGGATCAAAGAGATTCCTTAGCGAAGTACATCTATGGAAAACTCTTCGATTTCATCGTCCAGTGCGTTAACACATCTCTGTTTCGAGGAAAGCCTGGTTTATCGATTGGAGTCTTAGATATCTTTGGTTTTGAAGTGTTTCAACATAATTCTTTCGAGCAATTGTGTATTAACTACTGCAATGAACGGCTGCAGACGTTCTTCAATGAGATTATCTTCGAGGGTGAAATGAAAATGTATTCTGCCGAAGGATTACCTATCGAAGATATCTCGTTTCAGGATAACATGGGATGTGTTCGTTTAATTGATCTCCGAGGTGCTGGTATTTTTGCCTATTTAGGTAAGTTGCGTTGAAACCTGTTTCTTGACTTTGTTGACATGAAATGAAATAGACGAGGAAGTGACTGTGCCCAAAGGCTCAGATGAAAAATTTGTTTCGAAGATAAATCAAATTTTCGATGAAAATTCGAATACCAAGTCAGTTTTCTTCTTAAGAAATCACAAGTCTGCAGTTATGTTTACCGTACGTCATTTTGCGGGTGATGTTCATTACAATGCAACCAATTTCCTTGAAAAGAATCGTGATGCATTAGCCGAATCTTTGATGAAACTCCTTCAGTCTTCGACGATTTCGATTATTCAACCTCAAAAAGTTGGGGAAGAGGTGGCGGCTGCTCCTTCGTCGAAGAAAAATTCTCGAATGACATTATGCGGAAAATTTAAGAGTGATTTGGACAACCTTATGACGATTCTTCGATCAACTGTGCCACACTTCGTTCGTTGCATTAAACCTAACATCGAACAAGTTCCTACAAAGTTTGAGCCAACATTAGTGCTTAATCAATTGAAATATTCTGGTTTGTTCGAAGCAATTCGTATCCGCAAATCGGGTTATGAGGTGCGATTAACACACGAGCAATTTATTACCCGCTACAAACATTGCTTGACTTCAGCTATCCCTCCTAGTATTAACAAAAAGACCATGATAAAAGAATATTGTGAATATATTCTCGAAAAGCTTAGCCTTTTCATTAAAGAAGATCCCTACTTCGTAGAAAGAAGACGAACACTAGAGAAAGCTTCTTTGGCACTTCAAAAACGTGCTGGTGGCACTGCGGCAGCATCTGCTCCAGCAGCAAAATCATTGGCTGAATCTGTAGTTGGGAAAACGAGAGTATTTTTCCGTCGACAATTGCTGAAGATTCTCTTTGATGAATATCGCGATACCTGTGCTGAGAATGTTGTTCTTCCCATTCAACGAATCATTCGTGGTTTTCTCGCTCGTTGCTACTTCCAGAAAATGATGGGAGCGACAAAGAAGGATAATGCTGAAAGACGTAAACAGGAGGCAGCAGAAAGATCTCTCATGGCAATTGAAGATGAATTAACTTACCAACAAGAGCTCATCTGGCGGAATGATAAAGAGCTTCAAAAGCGTTTGTATGATGCAAAGCTTACACGATTGAAAGAAGAGAAACAAAAGCTTCAGAACAGGCGGTTGACTGCTGTAACGCGCCTTCAAGCATGGATTCGCGCAAAGATTTACGGACAAAGAGGGAAAGTTTTCTTATGCGAACGATTGTTAGAAATAGCGCTTCAATCACGCGATGAAACTTTAATGCAGCGTGCTTTACAAAGACCGAAAGAATTAAAGATTACCTCCAAACTAATTCAACTCTATCGAAAGCATGTGAAGAATTTAATTTTAGAGATAATGAATGAGAAGTTTGTTCAAACAACATTACAAGAAGCTATTGAGATTCGTTCAATACCTTTACTTACTTCGGCAATTCAATTAGCGAAGGATAATTCAATGAGTTATCTCTCTGAAGTAACTTTTGCGAAGCAATTATTAACAGAATTAGGAAATCATCGTATTTTACTCTTTTATTTGCAAGATGAACTCTCAAAATGCAATAATATGGCATCTTTTATGGCAAAGTATGATATTATTGATTATTTAGTCAAAGAATCACTACAATATCCCGATCTTCAAGGGGAGGAAGTCATTCATCAAGCATCTTATCGATTATCTAAAATTGGAAATTGTTATACTTTGCGACAACAGCTACGACATGCTTTAGAGATTTGCTCTCCAACCAAGATGTTAAAAACATGGAAACAGAGACAGAGTTATGTTAAAATCTTTGGTGAAACGTTTTTGGAAGAAGAAGCGAATGCGATTGAGAACATTATTAACATGTTGAAGTATAAACAGACCTTATTAACTCCATTTTCTTCCACTTCTTCCTCTTTATCACGCGGCAAGAAGAAAGATTTAGATGGAATCTCGGCAGCAGAAAGAGATGAAATCGCCTCTATCGCGGAGTCAATCAATCATGATGGGAGCGCGAACAATGAGGAAGGGATTGACGAGCCAAATAAAGATGAAGATGGCTCAGATGACGAACGATCCACTGAGAACAAGAGAGTTGAGCCGGGAGAAAGTAGCAAAAGCAAGTCTTCAGCAAAGAAGGAACTACCAGAGGAAGAAGAAGATGATGAAGAGGATAGTTTCATGAAAGAGAAGAGGCAACTTAATATGCATGAAATCTATCATCTAGTTATTCATAATACTCTTGGGAAAGCTAGTTCAGAGGCTCAATATCAGCAGATGATCGATGCTCTTTCTTCTTTAGACCTTGGAGCTACAGCCACCGCAAACTCGACTTCTTCCTCTGATCAGATCATCGCCTCTGATAAAGACTTCATTTATCTTCCTCGTTTTGTGCGAGAACCTTTAAACCAGATGAGATTAGCGCATAATCATCAAGGTATGATGTAATGATCTTTGTTGATCTTATTTACCAATTTTTATAGCCTTGGATGACGCCATCGCAGAATTTGTAAAACTTGTTCCGAATGAATTTCATCGAAAGTTTTATTTACGAATTTTCAAATGGACAATTGCTTTTGCAACATGGAATCATCCAAATCAAACTCTTCTCACAATTCAGCAAACGATTTATCCTTATTCCTCCCAATACCAGTTGAATTCGATGACATCACCTCAGAATCAACCTTATTCGACTCCAACTGGCACTTTCTCTCCGAATCGTTCAAATGTAATGACTTTTATTAAGTTTTGACGAATGAATTCTTTCTTACTTCTCTGTTCTTATAGGCAATGAGTGGATTTCTTTTGCCTCAATTCCAAGGTATGTCAAGTTCAACAAGTTCCTTTTTTCAATTCATTTGATTATTTTGTGTTAGACTCGGTACCAAAGCCCTCTCCATCGAAGCGGAAGGAAGAAAGACGCTTCTCATTTTCGTCAAGTTTGCGGAAATACAGTCCACCACCTACTTCTCCTGGAAAATCGCCCAACAAGGGGAAAGGAGGTTTTGGTTTCGCAACTTCACCCATGTCTCCAACATCTCCTATGAGGACCGGGACCTCGCGTACTCTGACGTTTTCTCCTAATATGTCTTCGCCAATGGGATCTCCGACTCTTCAAGGTGCAGCAAATAGCACCAATCATATCCCTTTTTCTCAGAGACAATCGAAGTCTAAAGTTGCAGCGCGAGAGATCCTTAAGAAAGGAGAATCGGTAAATTACACCATGATTCATATCTATCCGACCTTTTCTCATCATTCCCTCTCTAATCTAGAAATTCAAACACGTTTCTAAAGCCGAACAAATGATCCTTGAAGTAGTTCAAGACTATGATAGGTATGCGTCACTCTATGATCTTTTTGATGAATCATGATTGAGTTTCTCTTTTTTTTTTAGGTTTCAGAAGAAAGTGCGTCCAACTACTTTCAAGGGCTAATAGAATGTTTGGTTACTCTATAATGGTATTCTTTCACCAAGTGTTGATTCTTATTCATCTGATGTAAACTTAATCATCCTTCTTTTGCGATGCTTTGAAGTATTCTTGTAATATTTGTTATTATGGAGAAGCCTTTTAGTTGATAATTGTTATTATTATCTTTACGAAGATTCTTTTTCTTTTGATATGCTCACTGATTTGAACTGGTGGTGGCTTGAAGGGAGTCGCATCATTCATGGCCTTACACAAGTCAAAGAGGCATTGTATAAATATCACAACAAACAAAAAACAACCAAACAAACCAAACAAGTAAATAAATGCAATACAATTCATTCAATTAAAACAGTTAAACTATGTCATATCTGACCAATTCATCGTATCGTATCATATCACACCATAGAGACTACTACGACTGTATTCTCTATTAGAAGTAATGAACTTAAGATTAGTGTTATCATGAGTGATTGGTTTCGGAAGGCATGTATTTCATTCGCTTATAGTTAGTTCTTGAGAAATGATTTGATTGTAGGATCTAGGGAAGAAAGGAGTAGAAGGGAATAGAAAGAAGAAACAATAAACAAGCAAGGGCATGAAGAAGAAGAAAAGGAAAGAGAAAGAAGAGAAGCACATTCCACAACCTGTATAGAGATCTTTCTCGACCATTCGTTAGAATAAACTTCCGATGAATCGCCATACCATCATAGCAGAAGATAAATAAAACATAAAAAGAAAAGAAAAAATAAACAAAACAAACAAAAGAAAAGAAAAGACTTTAATGAATAAAATGAAATTCACATAACAAGAACAACAACACTGACAATACCTACTACTACTCTGACAACAAACATCCAATAAATCAATAATCATTATAAACTCTCTTATATATAGCAGAAGTATTTCCCGACATAGATATTCTTTCATTGCTTTATTTGCTCTAAAGTTTGTATTAATTCTCTTTCTATATTCTTTTATATTGTATATGATTGTAAATAATGTGTTTCATAATAAGATCAATAAATATCATCGTGTTTATAGTGTTTATAGTGTTGTGGTTAATGTTTCTTGTGGTGTCTCTCTTCTGCGCTTCACTTATGATTAGTTCCATAGGGTAATTGTTGTATCTTTGTCTCAGATTCTTCTGGGAATAAACTTTAAAACAAATATCAAAATTATATAGGAAAACAAAACAAAACAAAAAAGCAGAGGAAAGAAATTGTTTTTGAAAATAAAAAGGAAAGCGAATCAAAAAAAGAAAAATATTATTCACGTTTTTATATTTATGTTCTTCTTCTTCTCTTATTTCTTCTCTTAATTCATCTTTCTTAATATTTTCCATGTTATTTTTCAATTTTTTTCTTTTCCCTCTTCATCTTTCTCTTTCTCGCTTATTTATTTATTATTCGCATTGTACTCCTGCTTCAACTGACTCTCAGAGAAACTCAGTTGTAATTTAGGATTCGGGGTTGGTGTATGAGCATTTCGAGGAGAATATGAAGAACTTGATAAATTCATGGAATTATGAAGTGTTCGAGCCTCCTCCTCGTTATACTCTGATACACTTGGTAAAGGACTTCGATTATTCGGAGATTGGAAACCATGCTGAATTGGAGTCATTGGTTGTGGGGTATGAACATCTTGGACAAAGAACTGTTGATTCTCAGGTGTGGGACCATAACTTCTACTGGCTAATTCATTCCCTTTTCTTAAGATCTTCTTCGCATGACCAATATTTGGTGTCGCTGGCATGATTGGAGGTAATTTCATAACATTTTCACCATTTTTACGTTGTAAAATATATTCTTCCATTTGTCGACGTTCTTTTTCTGATAAATTGTTGTAAGCAGCTTTTAAAACATCTGGTGCAACAACGACATCTTTAAAACTTGATCCATCAGCTCGAAAACTAACATCTTGTGAGTCAAGGGAGAAACTATTCGATGGACTAATGGTAGGCGGCGACCATGGTCTACCATCAGAACCATTAATTCTCGCTGCTAAAGAACCGGCAGTGATAGCATCATCCATTATTCCCTGTAACCATGGATGAATTGCTAAATTCCGAATGGTTGGTCGTTTTGATGGTTTTAACTCTAAAAATCTCATAATAAAGTCATTCAAATCATCAGAGAAGTTTAGCATATCAGGTAATTGTTCAACAGTTTCATGAAGAGTTGCAGTAAATTGTTCTTTGTTCTGTAAGACATCATAGTCATATCCGACCATCCATATGTCACAGAATCTTTCATGTCCAAGCACAAGTTCTAAGAGAATACAGCCAACGCTCCAAACATCGGCTTTATCGCCGTAATAACTGCCTTGACTGATCATTTCAGGTGCAAAGAAACCTTGAAGATGGTAGAAATAAGTCACATAAAGAGGTAGAGGGAGACGGGTTATCTACCTGGTGAGCCACAGAAATCTGACAAAGTAACTTTTGATTTGAACTTTGTGCTTAATCCAAAATCACATAACTTCAAATCAACACATCTTTCTGTGTCATGATCAAAACTTAGTAGTATATTCTCTGGCTTCAAATCTACACGACGATGGAGTGGAGAATGAGAGGTATTAAATGCCAATGTTCATATGAAAGAATAGCGTGTCGTTGTCTTACCTCGATGACAAATTCCTTGATCATGACAATATAAAACACCTTTTAATACACAAGAAATAATTTCGCGTGCCCATGATTCAGGAACACCATCAGGATGTTCATCAAAAAATTCAAATAAATCTTTCCCACCTTTCTCTGTAACAATATATAAATGATTCGTAGTATGAACGACCTGAATCACACAAACAATATAAGCAGAATGTAATAATTTTAAATTATCAATCTCATTTGATACTCTCATTAAAGATGTAAAAGATGTAATACGTTCTTTCTTAATAACTTTTATAGCATAATCTTGATTTCCTCCTTTCTTTTTACAACTACGTACTGTAGCAAATTGTCCTTCACCTAATAGATCTCCAACAATAAATTCACCAACTTGAAAATCGTTTTCAGTAAATTGATTACTATCTTCTATTGGTGGTATTTGTCTTAAATCAGGATGGTATTTAGCACATTGATTCCATAATATTGTGACTAAAGAATTCTTTTGATCATCATAACGTTGTCTTAATAAAGCAAATTCATCAAATAAGGCTTGCTGTTGTTTATGTAAAGTTTGAATGGATAAAACAGCTTTACTCGCACTTTCTTCTGCTTCTTTTAATTCTTTATTTTTCTCTTCCATTTTCACACTAGATCCAACAAATAAATCATCATTTTGTAAAGTTGATATAATAATTTCTTGTGCATTTGCGTTAGCTTTAGCCTTTTTCTCTGATGCTGAATTACATACTGTAATATTTCTGTTTGGAAAGGATGTCTTTAGAACACTTGCTAATTCCTCTAATGTGATGCTTCCATGAACAACGAATCGATCCATTTCTCTGACTTTTTACTTATGTTTTCTTTTGTCAATACCCAATCATCAATTCTTGAAATGTTTTTTATTCCTTCGTCCTCAACTAAGATCGACTTATCACAATAAACTCTTTGGAATTGAAATTCGATGCAGGTGAAAACTCCTACTTCTTCGAGGAGTTATCCTACAATGGAATAGGGGAAACTATTGCTGTGAAAGAACCTTTCAATGATGAAACTTGGTCGAAGTCCTGTCCTGTCCTTAACCCTACTATCACTTGCTTGATGTGTCTTGTTTCCCACAATTTCTTGAAAAAGTATTTTTCAAAGAAATTTCAAGGAAATCCTTATATTTTTCGTGAAATTAGAGGCAGCGGTTTCCTATTTCAAATCGCGGGAAAAGCGCTTTTAATTGTTTTTGAATTGAATTCAACTTTGATATCCTTCTCCATAAAGAAGAAATCTAAGAAAATGAAAAAGTCAAGCCATCATCCCTCTGTTGACAAGGTTGTCCTCATTGCAACTGTAGTTGGCAGTCTTCTATCCTTGTATGCAGTCTATGTTGAATATGAAGCTTCACAAAATGATAGCTTTGAAGCTCTCTGTGATATTTCTGATGAGGTTTCATGTTCTAAAGTCTTTACATCTGAATATGGAAAGATATTTTCTTACCTTGGAATTATCCCAAAGGATAGTATTTTTGATCAACCAAATGCGCTTTTTGGCTTTGTTTTCTATCTTGCGTTTTTGCTTTTGTACCTATTCTGGCATCACAATGACTTTGGAAAGCTTCTACTCTTGAGTATGGGAGTAGCATCTATGATATTAAGCGCGTATTTATCATATATTTTAGCGGAGGTTCTCAAAGACTTATGTGTTGTTTGCGTTTCGACATATATTTGTAATTTTTCGTTGTTTGTTTGTTCTTCCGTACTTAATGCTCCGAATACTTCTTTCGTAACTGCTACTAATTCAAATTCGAAGAAGCAGAAGCGTAAATAGTTCCTCAATTAATATTAGCATCAATTAGCTTAGGGTTATTGTTCCTTTTGTACATAATAAGATAAATCATTTCGAACAACGATTAAAGACCTGTTTACTTTCTAAATTTTATTTATAGTATTTCTCCTCTGGCATATTGTCAAATATTTGCTCTTCTGATTGAATAAAGGCGACAATCTCAGCAACATCGGCGAAAGATAATGATTGAATTTCTTTTTCTTCTAACTGACTCTTGATCCCGTCCAGCTCAAATTCTGATATTTGAATACCTACATATCTTAAGATATCTCCCAATGTATGGATTGGAATCGTGTCTTGAGGACCTTTACTCGCCTTAGCTATCTCATTGAACTTCACTTTAACTTCTTCTAAAAGCGAAATATCTGCAACTGGTGGAACATCCATCGATTTTTGCACATTTCCAAGGCGTGTTGATGAGATCGCCAAATCCAAAACGAGTTGTGAGTTCGCTAGTCCAAGTTCGGGGAGCTTAAACTCATTCAAATGAATTCCTTTGGGCAATGTATGCACAAATCTCATTTCCTCGTTCTGTGTCGGCGCTCGGAATTCACCACACTTCGGTTGATCATCAGTCCATTCTCCTTGGTAGATCTTATTTGAACGGGAAGTTACGAAAGAGATTGTTTTGCAAAGACTTCACTTACCTTTTTCGTAGAGGCGTAGAAGTATATTCCCGGTCCTTCCTTCTTACCGTTTGCCCATAAGCCTTCAAAGATATTTCCGTTTGCATAGTTCATAGTTCCAAAACCGTGTTGTTTATCATTTGCCCATTCTCCCACATAAACATCACCAGTAACAAATTCTTGTCGCCCATTCCCAGACTTCTTTCCTGCAGCCCAACCACCACGGTAGATTTCTCCATTTTCATAGTAATAAATACCTTGTCCTTCCATTTTACCCTCAACCCAATCTCCAACGTACTGACGTTGATAAGTTTTTCGTTTCTTCGCCCATAATGTTCCTCGACCATGATATTTATTGTTCATCCATTCTCCCTCATATTTAGTATTATCAGGATTAACTTGAATACCGAATCCATCTTTCTCATCATTACTCCATTGTCCTTTGTATTGTGATCCTCCAACAAAGGGGAAAACAGGTTTAGTTCGATCTCTGATAACATCTTTATTATTGAGTTCAGGATCTCGTCTAACTTCATATACTGTCGCATGATGGCCGCTGCGTACAGCTGCAACCATCTTACTTTGCGTCAAAGTGAGTCGTTTTGAATCGTTATTCAATGTCTGCATGTTATTTCTGTAAAATGAAATGAAAATGAAATGAAACGGCGACTTTTGTGGCTAGTAGTGTCAAATAACGCAAACAATCATTTTTCGAAAGAAAGAAACAAAGAAAGGAAAAATGAGCAAAGGAATGTGGACGAAACATTACACAGAAGATGGGAAAATCTTCTACTTTAATGCAGCCCAGAATAGATCTGTTTGGACTACTCCGTTTGATGCAATCATTCATGAAGCACCAAATTTACAAAAACCAACAGAGAAATCGGAAGCAATCCCGAACGAGGAAGAAAATCCTGCGATTTCTTTAATTTCTCCAGAAAACAACTCTGAATCAATACAACCATTTCCTGCAACCGTAGTATCTCAAGTCCCGATTGGCCAATATTCTCTCTTTCCTCAAACCATTGATGTGCAACCAACACCAATATTAACATCTTCGAATCTACACCAAGATGACATTAACTCTAAAAGAAACAACGAATTGTAAGTGCGCATTAGTGTGATCTTTGTTATTTATCACCTAAATCCACTTTAGACTGTTAGAAATGCAAGCAAAGATAGACCAAGCTTTAGTTCAAAAGCAGAAGGAAATTACCGCGAAGAAACAAGCTCAGAAGAAAGTTGACAGTGAATAGTAAGAGCAAATAGCTAATATTAAAGCTCTTTTTGTAGTATATTGTAGCATGTTTGTACTTTAGTCACATCTTTGGAAAATTTTAGAAACAACTTTGTAATAAACTATTAATCCATCATGAAGAAGCAGACTACAATCAAATCACTGTAATAAACCTGTTAACCCATATTAATATGCTCCAAATAGAAGAAAAGCGGAGAGAGACAGATATAGGAGAAGTCAAACGTTCGGTAATCCTTAGTTTCTCAACAATATAATTATCTTATTTTTCGTTTCTGCTCTGTTGATGATGAACAATTTCTCTTTTTCTATGAAACGGCGCAATAAGTGAGAAGCAGAAATAAAATAAATAAATAAAAACACTTACTTGATATCAATCACTAATACGGTAACATTATCAGAAGATCCTAGGATTAAAGATTCACTACATAATTTCTTACTAATGTTGAGAAAATCTTTTCGAGAATTTAAGACATAACGTGCGACATCTTCATTCTCCATGACATCCCACAAACCATCAGTTGCGAGAACGAGATACTCATCATCAGGTTCAATAGATTTCTCTATTATCTCAGGTTCGGCTGTTATATATGGTTGAAAACTGACATCTCCAATCGCTCTTTAGCGTGAAGATATATTATTCGAAATGATCTGAAGAGAATCCCTCCTTACCTCGACACTGCCAAGACACCTTCCACTCTCCACCGCCCCCAATAAATAATCTTCCCTCCTAATTTCTTAATTCGATTCTCTTCATCTTTCCTATGATAGTAAGGAAATGAACTTGGAGAAATTGCTTCAACTACGATGCATACCTATCGGGGCGATGATCCATTGACATCACCTTACAACGTCCTCCCTTTTGAACAACGATCGCTCTTGAATCACCAGCTAAATAAAACATGAAAATGAGTTAAGTTTCAGTTGAAATCAAACTTACCATTTCCAACATAGATCTTCCCCGCGTGGAAGGCAGCGACGATAGCTGTGGTACCATCATTCAACGTTTGAGCCTTAGCCTTGCCGGAGAACTCAGAGTCCACCCTAATAAAGTTAATTAGCGAGAAAAAGATAAATGATGAATTCGATCTTTACTTTTTGAAAGACCGCGAAATCGCTCGAGGAGGTGATGACTCCCATTCAGGATCAGAAGCTATACACTGCAAAAGATACTCTTTGCAATATTGTGCTGCAAGATGACCCCCATGACCATCAAATACTCCATAGAGAGAAGCATCGATTCCTGCAGCTTTCATCATATAGAATCTATCTTCTTGATAAGGTCGACCGCCTCTCTCAGTCCAGTAAGACACAGGATAAATCACACCATTAAGAAAAGGGTCAACTTTTAACTGTCGTGCACCAAAAAAGCTAATAATATTCGAGAGACTACTGGCAAAAAATCGAAATAACAACCAAAGTGCCAACAGTAATAAAGTATAGAGGATAACTTCAAAGTTACTTGATTGCTTTAGAATCGACAAATCAATCTTCATTTCTTTCGCTATCAAAATTTTCAAAATCAGAGAATTAAATAAAAATTATAATCTAATATACTATTCCAAACAAAGCTACTAATAAATAAGAATGGTATTTTGCTATTTTATTTCAATTTATTTGCTTTATGAAGTTATGAGGTTAGATAGGGAGGATTTTAAACAATTCCCTATCATGGTTTGTGTATTTCACTAATTGCAGCAAAAATCAAATTTAATTTAGGTTTAGTGGGTTGAAAAACAAAACTCTTTCGAAAGTGAATACGAACAAAATATACATTACTAAGAACTTTCGAGCAACATAGAATCTCTCCTTTTCTCTCTATAATCCTTCAATTTTATCTTCCACCTCTTGATACAACTCTTGAAGCAGCTCGATATTTTCATCAGAAGTCTCCCAGTAACCTCTTCCATTCGCTTCAAGAAAAGTCGTGACCATATCTCTAAAAGCATTAGGATTTGTCTCTAACAATCTTTGTCTCATCTTTTCATCCTTAATGAACGTATCGTTGGCATCCTCATAGATGAAATGATCAACCTCACCGGATGTAGCTGACCATCCCATCGTATTCTTCAATCTTTTAGTTATTTCACGAGTTCCTTCATATCCGGACTTCAACATTCCCTCGTAAAACTTTGGATTGAGTAATTTAGTGCGAGCATCCAAGCGTAAAGTTTCAGATAGAGAGCGGACTTGAGCATTTGCAGTGGTTGTATCCGCAATAAACGATTTTGGTTTTCTCTTATCATCTCTCAAAGTACTAACAACCTTTGTAGGATCAGAGTCAAAGTAATGGCTAACATCCGTTAAGGAAATTTCCGACGAATCCAGGTTCTGGAAAGTCAAGTCCACTTGCTTCAGGGAAGATTTGAATAAGTCCGTTTGTAACTCCATCTGACCTGGCTTATCGGCATTAAATGCATATCCTTTGCGGTTGATGAATTGATCTTGTAATTGTTTCTCGTTCTCCCATCCACCATTCTCGAGAGTTAATCCAACATTGGCAGAATATGAGCCAGCAGCGTTCGAAAACACTCGAGTCGCAGCGTCACGGATGGAAATTCCAAACTCTCTAGCTTGTGCAATCGCATGCTTACGGACATAGTTCATTTCAACCGGTTCGTCAGCTTCGGCTGCCATTTTAACTGCACGATCTAATAAGTTCATTTGGTTGATAAATAAGTCTCTAAAGACGCCAGAGCAGGTAACGACAACATCTACACGCGGTCGGCCAAGTTCTTCTAAAGGAATAAGCTCCAATTTATTAACTCTTCCAAGCGAATCAGGAACTGGTCGGACACCTAATAACATCAGCACTTGGGCAAGAGACTCGCCGTAAGTCTTGATATTGTCAGTGCCCCACAAAGTAAATGCAATTGACTCTGGATATGATCCGGTATCAAGTTTCATCCTCTCTAATAAACGATCTGCGACAACTTTAGCGACATCAACGGCTGCTGTAGTTGGAATAGATTGAGGATCTAATCCATGCATATTCTTTCCGGTTGGTAAAACATCAGGATTACGAATTGGATCACCACCCGGGCCTAGAATATAATGCACGTTACACAAAAACTATATAAGTGAGCGAAACATTACCTGGGATGATATACTTGCCATCAAGGGCATTTAATAAGCCAGAGACCTCGTTATTCGCGACAATCTGCTTCAGACAAAATTCAAGATAGTCAAATAAAGGTTTCAACTCATCCTCAGAAACACTGTTGAAACCAGCTTCGTTTAATGCCTTCTTTTGCGGGGAGCCACCAGTGAAAACGTTGAAAAAGTTTAACCCGGACTTTAGAATTGGAGATACCTCAGTTATTCTGCCATTCTTGTCGGTGACTTTCATGACCATCGCACGAACAGCAGCTCGAGTAGCATCTGTGATTCTCTTCACCAACGCAACGTCATCTAGTGAGCCACCATTTGACTTTCTGTAAACATCTTCAATATTTCTTCCCATCGATTCTGCAACAATTCGAGGTAAGGATTTAATCTTCTCCTCTGGGCGGTCAATTCCAGCGATATTAACAAGCGTAGCAATCGCCTCTTCAGCAGTTGGAGGAACACCAATAGTGTGCAACCCACAAGGTAATAGACGCGATTCAATTTCCATCAATCTTCTATAAACTTTTCCAACCACGTTATCGCGCTCTTCAAGCGATAAACTCTTGGCATCATCGGTTTCACTAGGCAAATCTTCAATATCCTTGTCTAGATTGCAAGTTCGAGCTGCTGAAACAATGGAATTGACAATAGCAGCTCCTCTTTGGGAGTTCTCCCGCAATCCTTGATAGGAGGAGACTAGTTCACCCAAATCTTTCAAACCCTTGTAGAGACCTGCATTCTCAGCAGGAGGAGTTAGATAAGAAATAGTAGAAGCATAAGAACGTCTTTTCGCAATTGTTGCCTCAGATGGATTATTTGCAGCATAGTAGTAAAGATTGGGCACTTGAGAGATTAGTCTATCAGGATAACAGGTACCAGACATTCCCACCTGCTTTCCGGGCATAAACTCAAGCGATCCATGAGTGCCAAAGTGCAGAACAGCATCTGCATTAAAAACCTTATCGACGTAAGTATAATATGCAGCAAATCCATGATGTGGAGAAGCCGATTTGGAGAATAGGAGTCTCATAGGATCTCCTTCATATCCGAAAGAGGGCTGAACACCAATGAAGATATTCCCCATCGTTTTACCATAAACGAGCAAATCTCGACCATCAGAATTTAGGTGACCTGGTGCTGGACCCCAGTTCTCTTCTAAATCTTTTGCATACGGACACAATCTTTCATATTCCTCAACAGTCATTCGATAAGCAACGTTCAAATCTGGTGACGCGATAGTGGCCTCCACGTCATTTAAGATCATTTGCATTAATTCTTTGGGTGTCTCCGGGAGATCACCAACATTATAGCCTTTTGTTTTCATCTCCTTCATAACTGCGTGAATTGACCCGAACACATCCAAGTAAGCAGCAGTGCCCACGTTTCCTTTATCAGGAGGGAAGCTAAAGACCGTAATAGAAACCTTCTTCTCCGCGTTCACCTTTTTACTTAAGTTTGCCCATTTAAGGGCTCGATTGGCGAGCAACTCTACACGGTCAGAGAGAGGAACAGAGCGACCGGTAGCTCCCTCTCTTCCAGCGTAAATAATTGGCTCGATTGCTCCGTCAATTTCTGGAAGTGAAACTTGTAGAGCAACTTGAATAGGATGCAAACCAAGTTCACTGTTTTGCCACTCTTCGAAAGATTGGAAGACAAGGGGGACTGCACAAATATAAGGGCGGTCTAATTTCTTCAATGTTTCAACAGCCTTTGGATGATCTTGAGAAGCAGGACCTCCCACCAAAGCGAATCCAGTCAAATTGATAACACTATCGACAATCTGTTGTCCTTCCTTGTAGAAGTACTCTTCAACAGGACCAGAGAAATCCAATCCTCCAGAATAAATGCATACGACACGGGCTCCACGCGCCTCCAATTCGGAAATTAAAGCAACATAATGGCATTCGTCCCTCGTATTAATGTGAGACTTTTGCAAAATTATGCCAACCGTAGGAGCATCACGGGAAATACCTGCTTCAGGAGCATGAAAGTCATTGTACCATTGATTGTATTCTTCCGCAGACTCAAAAACTCTCGGAGCAAGTGGATGCCAGATTCCTTTATCAGGGATCAAAATCGGTTCCGCGATAGCACTGTCAGAGATACTAGCTCCACCGACAAATTCTTTCGCCAACATTAACAACATGCTCTTCAAGTTTTCAGGCGATCCTCCCAACCAATATTGAAATGACATCATAAATGATCTTGCGTCCTGAGCTTTATCACTAGGTAGGTACTTCAAAACTTTCGGTAAAGTGCGGAGAAGCTTTAGCATTCCTTCCTCAAAAGAAGATCCACTCTCCTTCTTCTTTTTTTTCATGAACTCTCCAATTACTGACTTTGATTGCCCAAGATTCGCCATCGTGAAGGAACCAACCTTGTTCAATCGCATCACTTCAGGCATGGACGGGAAAATCAAAACAGCATCAAGACGATCGCGATTAGGAGTTAAAACCTCAACCACCTAGAAATAAGAGTTCAAACACTACAGTAAACATTATAGGAAAGTCAATAAATCTCACCTTGTCAGCCAATTCTTGAATGAAAATTAAAGATCCAATGAAGATATTAGCATTTCCAACATCTTCCTTGAACTGTTCAAAAACAGAAGGATTTCTTAATTCTTCGAGTAAATATCCAACCGCCTCGACAACAACCCCTTCCTTTCCTTCGTTAATTGTATTGCAAGCTTTAGTCAAGGATGATTGATACTGAGACTCCAAAACGACGTAGACAATTTTAAATTTTGTCTTCCCTTCCATTTTGAGAGGGACAACGCGCTTGGTCTCAGGGGAGGAATTAGTGAAAAATCCAGACATTGGAGAGTCTTTCACAGGTGCTGGGGTTGCCATCTGCAAGAATCGAGGATTAGTCTTGACATTTTTCCAATTCTGCCAAAACTTTGGAATAAAAGAAAAAGCAATGTTTAATTGCAGAACAAACACAACGAATAACACGAGATTCATGTCTCAGGGCAGGAGCGCAAATAATTTATGCAACTCTTGGGCAAAAAACAATGATCAATGACAAAGAAATTTAGTAGATACAGTTGAACTGGATGAATGACACAGCACTCACTATAACTAAGATTACATAAACACACGATATCTTTGGTCAGTTTGATTGTTTCGCATACATACTCGTACCACGCAGACCTTGAAGCTGAAAGATGAAGGAAAAAACTGCGTCAATCTTCGTACTTTTTGAGAATTCGAAATTTCGGAATTCAGAGAGATTTTCAAAAATTTACTTTGCATACAGAAAAAAAATTGTATTTTATTTTATTTACAAAATTATAGAGTCAATGTTACATAGAACACTAGGAAAATCCCAGTACAAAATAGAAAAGCTTGAAATAAAGGACCTGTCAAAAAATTTGAATGAATCGATCGAGGAATAAGCCCTAGATTCGTTAATTTTTTCGATGATTGCCATGAGAGCAAAGGAGGAAAGACAAACATGATCAATAATCCTGGTATACCCGTATAATCTGTGATATGTCCGAGGTCACCAATGAAGGCACTACCTATTATTGGTGGCACAGCAGCTATTAATCGAAACAGACAAACCCGTAGCCTATTATTTGGGAGATCGCTAATTCTGTCCCTAAAATATGCGCTCACTAAGGCGTTCCCTAAAGATAGTGCATTCAAAGGAAAGGCAGATGCAACGTCAATAGCGGGGAATAACAACACCACCGTTCTCACAAGAAGAGAAAAATTATAATAACCCTTAATTTCATAGTTTTTCCAGTTCAAGTTGCACGCGCTTGAAATGTTATCATGGAAGTACCAAGCTAAAGTAACCCCAAGTAGAATATAGGAGAGAGTGCAGACTATAATCGCCGTAGAAAAGATTGAATTGAAGCCAGTCTTACTATGATGAATGCTTTCAGTAAGAGATGGAATGGCATGATGAAATAAGAATGAAAAGGCTGCTATAGGGATCAAATATTGCATCTTTGAAAAATGAGGCGTCACGATATTAACCTCATCATTTCCAGTATTTCCTAATCCAAAATCATCACGTTGATAGAAGGATGCAAAGAATACCGATAAAATGAGTAATGAAAACATAACAAAACGAAATAAAGATAAAATCATTTGTATATACAATTGTTCTGATAACTCCAACAAACTCATTGGTATCGTAATTGAAGCAAATATTAGTAAATAAATCTCATAAGAATATGTACCTAATGGATAGTAATGATGAAAAGAGTTGGCGAATACACTACTGTATGCCCACAAAATACCATATATAAAGACTAGAACAACTCCAAGATAGAAGTTTGCCATTCTTCGACCAAGAAAATTTTCACATAGTTCAACGATCTCCCTTTTCCTTGTAACTTCAGTCTTTGTATAATAAGTAAAGAGTAAATTGTCGAATTCATCATGGGCTTTTGCCTCATCGGCTAAAATGTCAGCTTCATCATGAGAATGTTGTCGAATTATTTGCTTATCAGTCAGTTCAACATTATGCTTTTCACAAATTTGAGCTCTTTCAATGGTCTCTAACACTAGAAATGTTGATACAATTGAAAAACCAGCAAATAAGCATAAAATAATGGTTCCCAAGACAACTCCAACCTTCTCAAACGCCCAAGGAATGGTTAGAAATCCTGATCCAATTATATAGTTAATCGTAAAAGCGACTACTGTCCAGAAAGTTGATGAAGATGTCGATGAAGGAGGATTGGTTGTCATCTGTGAATGTTGTAAACGGTGTTGCATGTTTTTAAGTAATTTATTCAAATTAGTTTAAATTTAATTGCTGAAACCGCGAAGCGCATCCTGAAAAAGTGTAACGCACTAATAGAAAAAAGAAAAAGAAGTTAAATTACACACGATACATGATTTCTTTAGTCTCCTCTAAATAAAAAGTGTTATAGTTCGAGAAGAAGGAAGAAAAATATAAATACAATAAGAAACAATACTTTTTGTTTGTGAAAACTTATCCTATAAATCAATAACCGATTCTAATACAGAATCATTTCAAGGGATCACAGTTCATAATCTTCAACCAATTTTCGTTTCGTTAGGAGTGATGTTGATTCAATGTCATCTTCTTCAATAACATCATATTCATTATCTGCTTCGCTACTGGCTGAACTTATCATTCCAGCTAAATTTGAAGCAGAAGTTAAGGTACTTGAAGATATAGAGGCAGCGGAATTATTCTTTGGACTTTTGTCGTCAAACTTGGCAGTTTCAAATTCCACACACGAATTGGATCGCGATTTATCAAGGGATTCGTTTGCGGCTTTGAAAAAGTTGAGAAGCAGATCAGAAGCATCTAAATCTCCCTGTACGCCGTTACTTTTTCCTCCACTCTCGCTCTTGGAGCATACTTTTTGTCTTTTCTCGGATTTAGACTTCTTAGCTGAACTGGAAGAAGGGACGTCATTGCCCTTCATCTCATCGCTGGAGCGCGACGCTTTCGATTTCAGATTTGCGATAGGAACCACTGGTATGTTCAACCCATAGTCGCTGTTGATATCAGCAGGGTTATATTTGGGGGAACATTTAGTAGTTGAGGTTGGAGGATGAGGGTACATGAATGGGATAGGGATTTCTTGATTTGCGTACATCTTCATCATGAATGGATTTGGCATCATGTGAGGAAGCGGTCCTTGTGTCGGCAGAGCAGCATAGTATTCAGGTGGGATACCTTCCAGATAAGCCATTCGTGGGGCGTGGAAAGCGGCTGGGTGAAGTGGTGCAAAAGTAGCTGGAGCTCCAAGCGGATAGTAATCCAAAGCACGTTGGACATCGACTTTGGCTCTGAATTTCTCTTCTAATTCCTTCAATTCCTCTTGAATTTTTGCAATTACTGTTTGGTCGATTGTCTTTACGTCGCATGGCGTATACACCTGTTTCCCGATGCAACTTGAACCTGCGAACTTCTTCGTGATTCTCATTGGATCGCTAATGAAAAACGAGGTGAGGTTCATCAGCGATCAAATAGCAGGGTCCACTTACCAACTAAGTCTCTCTGACAGAAAACTTCGCAGTGTTGTTCCGCTGCTTATATTTAAATATCCATTATTAAATGCTTCGATTAATTTCTTGGTATATGCTTCTTCCTCGTCTAACCACTTCCCTTTACGCCACATAGGCTTGGCATAAGCAGCAGCAGGGACCTGCATTCTCGAGGAATAATAAGCAGCTTGAACGTTATGTAAGGAGAGAAGTGCAGGCGGTAATTGGAAATCTTTCTCGTCGTATTTGGTTGGAATGCCATAAGCAGCATTCATCGCGGCAGCATAAGGATTTGGTCCTGCCGAATTCTTGAATTCACGATTCATTGTATTTTCGATCATCATCATACAGACACTAATTCAATAATAAAAATCTATCTAACCAATACAAACTATCAAAAACAGTAAGTAATGTACGTGGATTTAAGAAGTGAAAAAGAATAATTTATAACTGCAAGAAGAATTTCATTCAATTGAATTATAACACGACGATTGTATCTATGAATTTATTCTCTGACTCAATATAAACAACTCCTCTTACAACTACGACTACGATAACTCCTAAGATGAAAAAGGATGACATATGTGTTCGTCCAGTGCTATCGAAATGCTGAGGTAT